>CAJQZN010039748.1:16418-48322 GCA_907164685.1 Colias eurytheme
CCGTTTTAGAAACATGATTCCATGATATTTTCTCGATAGAAAAAAAATACAAAGTTATCATTGTTATTTTTTTTTAAACTCTGGCATCTTCAAAATAACAAACGTAAAGTTACGACTTTTTGGATATTAACTATAAAATATACAACCTATACGTCTACCGATTTAGAATTTTGAAATATGCGATGGTTTTGAAATAAACAAGAAATACTTGAAATTAGCGCGCGACCAGCCAATATAGCGAGAGCCGCCCTGTATCTTCCTACCCCGATCGCTGCACGAGTCATTCCCGCTACGGCCGTCACACGGGGAACTTGTGTCGCTCGCGCAATCGTAAAAAAGGGTGACAACACGATAAGACAAATGGGGACAATAAAGAAAATAAGAAGAAGAAACATAAAGGTTGGAGGAAAAAGAATGCTTACAATTGGAACAAATTAATGAAGTAAGTTGGTTTTATTTTAAATTTGATGATAATTGTATTATAGACGATGTTTGATATGTACCCCTGTTTTAAGTACATAACGAATGTGTAAGATTTTTTCATTTATAGCATAAATAATCTGTTCAGAAATCCGGAATCCAGAAGGAAAATAAACCCACTGATTGTTCACAATGTGAATCCACTCCTTCGTAAGTACCTTTATTCAGTCAAAAATGTATGTTATCAAAGCTCTACTGGTTTTATCGCATGATTCCATTTTTAGCAAAAAGCAACAAAGTGCAAAGAAATAAAAAATCATGGTGAACTTAGTGGAAGTATGGCGGACATAATATGGAACAGGAGCTCATTGGAGTAGTATTATATTTAAAAAAAATACGAAATAATTTCAAGAATTACATTTCTTGGAAGGTGGTAGATAAGTATGTTGTATAAAGAATTTGATATTGATATTTATTTCATTTATACTTACTACACCTGTGCGGGAAATTGCTTAGTAATAAAACAGGTTTATATTCATATTTACATAGTAATGTGAGTTTTCATTTCGAAAAATTTTGTGTAAGTATGTATATTAAATTGAGTTCCTGGGTGATCTGGAAACACAATTGGGCCCGGAAGATGGCGCTGCGGTCACTCCTCCTAATGACATGAACCGATTTGGATGAATATTTGTGTGCACATTTCATTTTTGTGGGATGATTGGTTGATTCGCTTTCACATTAGCTAATATTATGTATTTTTGTTGTTAGAAAGTAAACTTAATTTAATGTTTATAATACATTATTATTGGTATAAATAAGCCAGTGTTCGTCTCACATTGCTGTACAGTCAGAAGCATAAATATATTACCATTTGCAGATTAGCAAAAATATCTGTCATAAGAACGGGTTCAATAATATCTGTCTGCCCGTATACAGCAAAAATATCTGACATTAGTAGGCAGCATAATAAAGTGGCATCAAAATTATATGACGAAAATGTAGAGCAAATAATTGTGACAACCTCTCGAAGCATAAATATGTGACGTAACCTAGGAGGCAATAATATCTGACACAATTTTATATTTCGGTATTGTAAAATATAATTGATTCCTCTTATACAGCATAAATATGTGACACTAGCTTTCCGCCCGCGGCTTCGCCTGCGTTTTCACAGAAATACCGCATAGTTCCCGTTCCCGTGGGAATTTTGGGATAAAACCTATCCTATGTGTTAACCCAAGTTACCCTTTACATGTCTGCTAAATTTTATTGTAATCGGTTCAGTAGTATTTGCGTGAAAGAGTAACAAGCACACACATACACATACTTTCGCATTTATAATACTAAATTAGTAGGATAGGAAGTAGGATTATAGTAGGACTAGTAGGATAAGATAGGATAGGATATTAAAAAGGCCAAACGTTTTTTTATTTAATTAGTGTTTTGTATTTTGCTGGGGTAAGAATATGAACAAAAGACACATTAGTTATATTTTGTAAATATTTTTTACTAGTGGTCCGCCCCGGCTTCGCCCGTGGTACATATTTCGCAATAAAAGGTAGCCTATGTCCTTTCTCGGGTATCAAAATATCTCCATACCAAATTTCATGCAAATTGGTTCAGTAGTTTAGGCGTGATTGAGTAACAGACAGACAGACAGAGTTACTTTCGCATTTATAATATTAGTATGGATTTAAATGAAATTACGATAATATGATAACTTGCCATAATTTTCGATACTCAATAAAATAATAGCAATATTATAGGTAAATGAAAATGAATAACGGAGCAATCGTGTCAAACGTCGCTAACGTCAAATATAACAAAACAATTTCTAAATAATACACGAAGGTTACACTGAACCTTCAAATAAAATAGATCTACCCAAGTGGGTACCCAAGTGGGTGGGCTTTAATTTTGTCATGATATGATATCCTTCTAATATTATAAATGCGAAAGTTCGTGAGTATCATGTAAGGATGTTTGTTACTCTTTCACACAAATAAAACAAAACAATGGAATTTGGCACACACATAGAAGGTAACTTGGATTAACGCTTATGAGAGCTTTTATCCTGGAAATCCCACAGGAACGGAAACTATGCGTGTTTTTCTTTGAAAACGCGGGCGATGCCGCGGGTGTTAAGCTAGTAGGATATAATATCTAGACATACAATATGTGTATACAACGACGGCACATATTAATTAATATGGTAATCATGTTTTAAAACAACGTAGTTAAAATAAAATTTATTTTAAATTTTATATTAATTCAATATTAAATTGAAAATAAAATTGTGTCAGATATTATTGCTTCCTAGTTGATGTCACATGTTTATGATTTTTGTGTGGAATCAACGCAAAATACAGAAATATAAAATTGTGTCAGGTATTATTGACACCTAGTTGGTGTCACATATTTATGCTTTGTGTGAGGAATCGAAGCAAAATACAGAAATATGAAATTGTGTCAGATATTATTGCTTCCTAGTTGATGTCACATATTTATGCTTTTTGTGAGGAATCGATGCAAAATACAGAAATATGAAATTGTGTCAGATATTATTGCCACCAAGTTGGTGTCACATATTTATGCTTTGTGTGAGGAATCGATGAAAAATACAGAAATATGAAATTGTGTCAGATATTATTGCTTCCTAGTTGAGGTCACATATTTATGCTTTGTGTGAGGAATCGATCAAAAATACAGAAATATGAAATTGTGTCAGATATTATTGCTTCCTAGTTGAGGTCACATATTTATGCTTTGTGTGAGGAATTGATGAAAAATGCAGAAATATTAAATTGTGTCAGATATTATTGCTTCCTAGTTGAGGTCACATATTTATGCTTTTTGTGAGGAATCGATGCAAAATACAGAAATATGAAATTGTGTTAGATATTATTGCCACCTAGTTGATGTCACATATTTATGCCGTGAACGGGAACTATGCGGTATTTCTGTGAAAACGCAGGCGAAGCCGCGTGCGGAAAGCTAGTGTCACATATTTATGCTTTTTGTGAGGAATCAATTATATTTTACAATACAGAAATATAAAATTGTGTCAGATATTATTGCCTCCTAGGTTACGTCACATATTTATGCTTCGAGAGGTTGTCACAATTATTTGCTCTACATTTTCGTCATATAATTTTGATGCCACTTTATAATGCTGCCTACTAATGTCAGATATTTTTGCTGTATACGGGCAGACAGATATTATTGAATTTGTTCTAGTGACAGATATTATTGCACATCGCCCCCTAGGCATATATTATTGCTCGTGACTGTACCTGCCTACCTACCCTACCAGGGCCTAACTTTGTTCTGGCTATTTTATTTTGATTATTTGTAATGAATAATTACAATTATAATAGAGTGCAAAAAATAAATACATGCGTCAATATATTTTGTGTTTTTTTTAAACAATTTTTTTATTTAAAAAAATATCATTCCGACCGCGGCTTTGCCCGCGTGGAATTAGATTATATCGTGAATCCTGTCTTATCCCACAGAAGTGTTCAGTTCGGATAAAAAGTATCCTATGTGTAAATCCAGGCAATTAGCTATATTTTATCAAAATTGGTAATGTAGTCTTGACGTGATTAAGTAACAACTAACAAAAAAATATACAAATTAACATCCAAAGTTTCGCATCAGTTTTACTGTATTAGTGATATCTTCCACTCTTGACCTTGACTGAGAAGAATTAGGGTTTATAATTTCTTTCAGAAATATTACCTTTCATTTCTGGGCATGATGTAATATCTACGTCAGCATCAAATTCTATCTAAATCCATTCAGTAGTCCGCGTTATTGAGTACCATTTCATTTTTTCAGAGTAACAATATTTTTTGTTATTTTAAAGATTATTAATTATAACCTGTATTATTTTGTAATAACTTTATTAATAAATTTATTATTAAATGTTTACTTAAACATTACGAAATGATAATAATTATTAATAATGTCTAAGTAGTTGTTAAAAAGAAGATTATTTGTTTATAAGCAAGAAAATAAAACCAATAAATCAACAATTAAATATATGTATAAGAATATTATAACTGTATGACGACTCCATACATGTTTGTCCCGAGTCGGCCAGCGGCAGCGCGGCGAGTTTGCAAGAATGACTTCGCGCACACCCGCGTTCGCGATAGCGAGCTATTAGACTCCGCTCGCCAAGCAGTAGATTTTTTTTTGTGTATCGTCTTAAATATAAATAAACAAATAGTTGCCATGGTAATTGGCATAGATAAACGACACAGAAGGTTCAATGTTATAGATGTTAGGTTTCCTGCACAAGTAAATAAATGTGACAATTTAATTTACTATTTTATGATTATTATGATGTCGTATTAAAGGGTAAAACCGCGAAAAATTGTACATGAATTATTTTTTCAATGTTCCCATTTTATTTCTCATATGGCATCAACGTTTTTTGACAACAAGTGTTTTGTTAGATATGTAATAAAAGGTATGCTTGTGTTCTTTTAGATTATTTCATAAAACTCAATCTATCTCTTGCAGAAATATTTTATTTTATATTTTTTTTACTGGCTCCACTTTTCTGTCCATATAAAAAATATTTGTCCACCTAACACCCTTGTGACAAAAACTGATAACCCCTACGAAATGGTATGACTGACTCGCATTTTTATGAAAAATTTAAGTTATTCGGTTCTTATTCAACATGTACATAAAACTCTTTTAATGCACAAGGCCTTAATCGATTTTTTATTATTATTTTAAAAACTGTCCACTTTTTTTATACGTGTGTAACGTCACGTATGTAACGTCTCTAACTGCCATACTATAAGAATTATCAGAATCCTTCTCTTATTTTATTGAGTGGCAACACTATTTGGCATGCTGACAACATTTAAAAAACAAAAGCAGCCATTTTTTCTTTGAGAGAAATGGTGTTTTGTGTTGATGTGAGATTTGTCGCTCGAAAAAAGGGTATTTAAAGTGTTTGATTGCGAGGTAAGTATATATATTCTGTCTTATTATTATAAATCTTTACGTAGGTTTACTATAAAACTAAAGAATCAGACTACTTCGTGGTTCTTAGCATTCACAATCGAGTAGTAATTTTAATTTAAGGTTATGTCGCCCGCATTTTTTGTCATGATTGTAACGATGTGTAACGAAATGTGTTACGTTACAGTCATGACATATTGTTAGGCTTAGAACACATAGGTCTATTAAAAAATTGCGCGAAAAAAGGACGATAATATTTTCAAATCTAAACGGCTGAACGGATTTTGATGTGCAAGATATCATTGGATTGGTCTTTATCTATAGTTTTCCATTACCTTAATATGTTTTACCTGATTGTACAAAAAAAAAGAATAAAACAAAATAATTAATAAAAAAAATAAAAAACTGACACTGCAAATTCATAACACGCAGTCGGAGGCTATATAAGATGTATAGAATGGGTAGAGGCCAGTAATATTTTGTAGCCGTGTAGCCTCCGACTGCGTGTTATAAATTTGCAGTGTCAGTCGGGTTTTTTTTTATTTTTTTTTATTAATTATTTTTTCAAATGAGAAAATCAAATTACAGATGGCGTTGACGAATGCCAAAAGGCAAAAAAAATATCGAGAGAAGTTACAAGTTCAAAATCCCGAGAAATATAAAGAACTACAAACGAAAAATACAGAAATAAACAAAAAAAGAATAAAAAGCGGAAAAAATATCAAGTTTTTTCAATACAATTTTGATTTATGCATCTTTTTGTTTTAATTCATTATTTTATGATATGAATTGGTTTTACCTATACCTACCTATATCTCCATTTTTTCCTGTCGTGTGAGTGTAAGACACCGTGTCGATGTTAACTTTTTAATGCTAGGAAGAAAAGATAACTGATATATGTACTAAGCTTTATAATGATCATGTAAGTAACATTCAGTCATGTAAGTAACGTTTGTTATGATGTCATGAATGTAACGGTACAATTTTTCGCGGTTATACCCTAAAATGAAAAAAAAAATTAAAAAACTTTTTTGGAGATATAACTGTATTAAGTATTTATTACTAGCTGTGGTGTTCGTTTAAGTCATCATCATTTCACCCGATAATCACCCACTGCTGAGCATACTGCATATAGTCCTCCTTATAGAACTCCATAAGGACCGATCTTACGCTATTCGTTTCAAGGCAGTTCCCGAAACCCGTACAAGGTCATCACTCCAACTTGTAGGATAATTATAATAATAGTGGTGCCTAGATGAAAAAAAAGGATGAAAAAAAAGAAAGGATGAAGTATAAGCCTTTTTTATCTAAAACACAAATAAAATTTATGTTCAATAGCTATTTACAGAAGAGCAAATAGCCTTTTTCGTCAGTAGCGATAATCTTTTCTTCAATGTATACGTATATTCAACATCATTTTTGCAAACAAACATTTTTGCCATCACGATTTCATTGTATATAATAAATAGATATATTTGTTAATTATATGCACTGTGTGGATTTAAATATAAAATTAATCAAGTATTTACCCAAATCGAAATTAATAAAATAACCGTTCTATTTTCAATAATCGTATCTACATGATAATCTTTGAACACAGTGTACGCTAGCTTTGTCACTCTAGTGATTGAAGCAATGTTTTATCCCTTTCATTATTTCAATACACGTGTCAAGGAAGTGTCATTAATAAAGAATTGTAAATTGTTATTTTTACTCTTAAACTGTAATAATTTAATATATTTTGCTGTGATATGATATTCCTTTATCTTTCTTTATTTTTTTTGCACGAATACGTGCACTTTCTGAACACACAGGAAGGCATTTTCGACAACTTTAATGTACCTATAGGCACATGCGCTCACTGGGACCGGTGACAATCTGACTGATTGCATTGGTCCCAAATAGGACCAATTCACGGAATCAGTTTTAGTGCGTTGATGACGTATCTACCTCTTGTTTCTATGTATAATATCATTGGCAACACATTGACTTCTCACCCTCCGATATTACAACATTATGTAAATTCTCCTAACTAGTTTGTTGACCGGACTTTGCTCGTGAATGTGTTTTATTTTCTAGGTGAAATTTAGTATGATATTTTATAGTGTGTAATTTTGTATGTAGATCCTAGTTCCTTTTATTTACCAATTATGTTATTCATAAATTTAGTTGTTACATTATAATTTGAATAGGTATAAGTATAGGGGATTTTTATTAGTTCATGTAGATGATATTAAATTATCAATATTATAAAGTTGAAGAGTTATACCCGAATTCAAACTAGCCTATTGCTTATCTTAACTACCTATAATTTAACTCTGTATCTCGATCTAAGTCTAACTTTTCCTATACAGATTCACTATTTCTACGTGAAAATGTAAGAAAACATATATAATCTACATCAGTCATCAGTCAGATCTCATCTACTGTTTCTACATGAAAGAGTAACAATAATTCGACCTTACTTACAAACTTTCAACTTTATAATATGATGGAATTAAGGATATAATATGAACCTGTCTCTACATATTACCTAACATCTGGTTATTCCAAATCCCCGTATACCGAAAACATATTAAAGTGATAATCAGGGTTCGCGAAACAACTCGATTAAAAGTGAAGAATAAATAAATAATTCATGAAAATCATAATTTTCACCAGCTTATCCTGCTCTCCATTGTGGTTCGCGAAAATCTGGGATTAGTCGCCTCTTTACATTATTTTAGAGCTCAAGTTATTTTCAATGTTTTGAAATATGTTACAAAACAAGCTAATTTATATGATAATAATTTTGTAATAAACATTTGATAATTTAATTGGACCCATTGTTTTATATACAATTATAAAATTTGCATGCTGTTTTTTAATGACGGCTAAACATGTTGTACCTACTATAAGTAAAAATGTAACATCTAAAAATACCATGTTTAACGTGAATAAAGAATTATGAATTATGAAAAAAAAAATATCACAAAAATTTGAAGTGTTCTGTAATAATGTTATTTAATGATTTTGGTTTGGACAGCTATTCTTGGATACATAAAATATTACTCAACTAGCTTTCCGCCCGCCCGCTTTGTCTAAAACATAATAATTTATATACTAAAACCTTCCTCTTGAATCACTCTATCTATTAAGAAAAACCGCATCAAAATCCGTTGCGTAGTTTTAAAGATTTAAGCATACATAGGGACATAGGGACAGAGAAAGCGACTTTGTTTTATACTATGTAGTGATTAAATTTCGGGATTTTATTACGTTACATTATCAAAAGAAATATTCACATTTACACAATAGTAGCTAAATTTTTAGGATATAATACTGAATATCAAATATTTTACTTCGTGTATAGAATACCTCAAGTTTTATAATACACAATAGAAAACCAGCACAATTGTCCTGGTTTTCAATTGAAAATAAATTTTCCAGTAATACATTTCATTGTAGAATTCATATACATATATAGTAACTGATCATGGAATACGTTTAAAAACCTTTCTAATTAATCTGTGGTATATATTTTTAGCTATAATAATATTATGTTCTTTCACCAATTTGAATCTATATCTACTTATGTTATAAAGCTGAAGAGTTTGTTTGAACGCGCTAATCTCAGGAACTACTGGTCTAATTTGAAAAATTCTTTCGGTGTTAGATAGCCCATGTATCAAGAAATACATCATCACGCTAAGACCAACAGTAGCGGAGCGATGCGGGTAAAATCGTGGGACACCGCTAGTTAGGTGCGGGTGCTAGAAAGCTAGGGTATCGGGCGGTTCTACCGAATACCCGCGGCCCCGTCAATAAAGCGGCACGGCGGAACACAGTGGAGTTTAGTCGGTAGGACCCTGCACTCAGCAGGGTGAGTCCGACATAACCCAGGGCTCTTCCCCCGAGTGCCCTGGGTATGCCTAAATGCATTCTCCACTATAAAAAAAAGGGTATCGGGCGGTAAAAAGTCAAGGAAACTTTTATTTAGTAAGGTCGAAAAAATCATAAATAACTAGGTCTATTAAACATTCCTTAATTTTCAGGAGTTTATATACAATCCATCTAACTTTCTGAATCAAACTTTTTTTACAACTACTAGGAACTGCATTAACAGGCGACCAAAGTCACGAACTTGAACCAACATGTGAAGAGGGTTGACAGTATTTCCCGTGATAAATTATCAACAAGCGATTGGTAACCTAACGCCGTTAGTACACCGACGCATTCGCGTGCGGCAGCGAAACAACGAAAAATCTGTCAGTAGTATGGCAGGTTTTCCGCATATGATATGTCTCACTCTAGCACATAGATAGATGAAATAGTTGCGTCCTTGTCAGTATTGTTTCGCAAGGAACTGCGAAATGGCCATTACACAGACGCATTGCGAAAAAGTTGCTGTTTACTAAGGTTCCGCAGATATTTCGCTACGCAGTAGTTTCGCAGAGATTCGCTGCCGCACGCGAATGCGTCGGTGTACTAACGGCGTAAATGCTAAAGGTCAAAGATCGAAAATTGAATAGCAATGGTATCATTGAAATGGCTTTTGATTCGCTTGATTAACAAAATAAGCATCGATTACCGCTTTTCTATTTTCATTCTTTGCTTTCTCATCGCTTTTATCTGAATACTCATTTACTTTATCTTTTATGTTCCTTCACTTTTTCTCTACAGATGAAACAGGGCTGGATTAAAATTTCTGTTTGGCTTTTAATGAAGGCCTTATAGAGAAATTTACTAGGGATCGACTGTGAATCATTATTAACTACGATTTTTCCAGTCTTTTGAGGCTTGGTCTCCTAAGCTTTATTCGACTAACGGTGCAATTAGTAAGCGAATGCTCATTCTAATGGTGGCAGTACACATTGGGCCAACGTGTTGGGCCAACGGGTTGGGCCAACGTGTAGAGAGCTACTTGGCGGTATGTTGGCTTCATTAGCCTAGTTGGCGCCAATATTGGCAGGCCAACCGAATGTTGTCGGTTTTTTGTGCACACATCAAAGGATCTTGGCGCGCTCCACAAACAGCGTTCACACGTTGGTGTCTTGTTCAGTTTGTTGTTACTCGTCAGCGGAGACAGTATCGTTGCGCGTCAATGAAATTTACGTTTAACCATGTTCCGATAGCGATGGCGGCGCCGAGGTTTTACAATTCGTAGATTTGTATCGACATGAAGGAATAATTTGGAATCCACGGCATGAACTACACAAAAATAAAACCATATGACTCAATAAATTAGATGTTCTATTTTCTATTTATTATATTATTCTAGATGTTTTTCTTATCTAACTTTCATACAATGCGATAAAAAAATGAATATATGTATTTATAAAATGAGTAAAATAGTATTAAAAAGTTACTTGTTCTTAAAAATTAAATAACAATATACAATGAGCATGATTTTGATCAAATTGTGCTTTATTACATAAATAATATTATCATTTAATAAAATAATATCTAAAATCTAATCTTTAAAGTTTCGTTCTATAGGTAAGTAGTTAAAATTAAATTAAATGTAAAATGTACACATTTTAAACATTTGAAAAAATCTAAACATAATAATGTTTTATTTATACAGTTCCCCTCTTATGTGTAATGACATTTTCCGGATTTTCCCTTTCGGTGCAACCGGGAGCCGGTTGGTCAACAGACAGCGAAATTTTGAGATAGACTTTTACTGTAACTCGATTTTCTCCGTATCTAGTGCGAATTAAGTTAATTCAAGTTATAAATCTTATTGTAAATTGAATAATCTTTATTCACTTTCAACCATTTCTATATAAATACTCAATCAAAGCTAACATAGAACTTTCAACATAGGGTACTGTGATATTTAGATAAGTTTCGGTTATAATTTGAATTAAAACAACATTTGGAAGTAATTAAGACATTTTATTTACAACTTATCACATTAGGTTTAAAATAAAACACAAAATTCAAGTGCCACCATACAAATTTTTTACACAACACACGATCTTAATATCGTCACAAAAAACCGCCACTTGAACGAGTCATCAAAAGTGGGTATCGTATTTCAACCTTATTTTAAATGACGCATGCCGATATGGACACGATGTTTTGTTTATTAGAAACTTAAGCTTATAAACTATGTATTACGAAAGCATCGCAGCACTATATTATATATATCTTGAGTAGGAGTTAAACAAAAATGGGTCAAAAATTTGGGTCAAAAATTACGTACATTTAAAAACATAGTTTTTGGAAAAAATATTGCAACTAACGGAACTTTAAGACATTTTCTAAGATTTAGATAGATTCAAGCATCAAAACAAATCAACAAAACAGTACAGTTCTAGGAAATATTTCAAGATATAAGTTGTTAAAAGTAGCAAAAAATTTTTCATTTTGGTACCTGGAGGCTATAAAAGTATGGATACGACTTTTCGTAAAACATAATATTTTCAAGGTATGACTCTTATTAGATGTGTTTGTTTTTTACTATCATACATTCAAAACATCTATTCTGGTCATATTTCGGTAATGTCGCAGTCAGCAATAAATTAAAATTTTAATGCATACAAAAATATTCCTGAGGCATATCCATACTTAGGTAGCATCCTAAAAATACGCAATCTGTTGACGCACCGGCTCCCGGTGGATACAACGTAGTATCGTATTTCACTACATATTTTCATGTTTTTGAAACAAATATAATGCTACCCTATGAAATATATCAAAACTAAGTAGTTTTACGTTTTAGATTTAACATCAACTTGCCTTTTTATCCATTTCTGGCTGAAATATAACGATAATAAAATCGCTATCACGCGTTCGACCTTGCACATGCTGATAGTTACAGACCGATTTTTAGTGAAAATTAACAGAACTATTATATAATTAGTATAAATAATCAATATTTAATAACCCATCCATCGTTGCTTTTAATATTCAGCGAATCACTTTAAGATTAGTACAAGTTTTCACCAAAACAAAAATACGTAGTCACCACGTGCGATGACGGAGTTTTGAATGACGCTAGTTTAAATTTTTTTCACTAGCGCTGCGCAAGTTTTGGCGTCACTAGCCGGCCTGTTTCTTCTTTAAGCATTTGTAATGTGTTAGAAAGGATAGGTTGATATACAATGACGTTGTTTATAGTAAAAACAAAACACTCGAACCCTCACCGGCCCCCGGTTGTTCAACATACACGGCTAAAATGTGACACCGCCGGGAGCCGGTGGTTCAACATACTAGGGGAAAAAAAGGACAATAGAGATTGGAAAATGGTATCATCGCAGACGGCAGAGTACACTCATTGTTATTGATGCACATGTACGTAATAATTAAACGCACTGTATATAAATAAATGGCCGCGGCTGCAAGAACTTCTACGGACTACGTCCATCTTTGAAGCGCCAATGCAGAATGATCAGTACGCCAATGTGTGAACAGGAATCTTGATATCCTTCATTTTTTCCCAACACGTTGGCCCAACGCCTTGGCCCCATGTGTACTGCCGCTATAACATCACTATGTCATTTTTTTTAGTGTAAACAGGCGTAGAGCATTCTTTCGTTGTTATTAGTGCGTTCGAAAATATTCTATGCAATGTTCTAATACTGAACAACACTGAATACGAGTGTTCGTTTACACTTGCAAACGAAAGAATGTTCTTGCTCTATCTCTAGCTCTATGTTCGTTTGGTCTAAATGTACCGTTCGGTACTGGTTATAGTGGCCTGATCAGAAATGCTTATTTAACAAAAGATGTGTTTTTTCTCCTTTTTGATTAGCGTAGCCAATGATGTTCTTTGCTATTTTCCTTCAGAGACTTCGAAGTTATCCGAATATCTTTTATTGCGTTTAATGATATGGATTCTATACAGAATACGTTTGTTTCTTCCGAAATAGCTAAATAATAAATTCCCGTAATTTGGGTAATTAAATGTGTTTGTAACAAGATATTGTGATCTTCTTAGTTAGCAATGTTGTGGTTAGAACTTTAACTCAGACATTTACTTATTCGACTAGGCTTCTTTTAAAAGCGCAAATACCTATCGCTAGCTAATCGAGCACCAGCGTCGAGCACATATAATTTATATTTGTCAAATGTCAACATAATTCGTTTTCCTCCACTTTTTCCTCACAAACATTTGCATTTAAAATAGCAGCACGATTTCTAACCTCACTGCCTCTTACTAAAATGCCAAAGCCACGTACACGTGAATTACTTCCTAATAATACCTTAAGGCCGGTTGCAGAGCTTCACCGACCGTCAGTGCGTACCATCGGTCCTGACGATACGCATCAACAATGTATACCTATGACTAAACAACGTATGAGTATGACAATACGCGTGCGTATGGTCGGTCCAGCTATGAACAGTTTTATGAATTTCCATACATGTGACAAGCGCGACTGACGTACGCACTGATGGTCGGTCAAGCTCTGCAACCGGCCTAACATACATACATTGCTGGTTTTTGGGACAGAACCCAGACACCAGCAATCAATGCTTTGGCTCGTTTCTTGTTCATTATAGACGGGTATCTAACTGGTCTGGTATTGGCTACTTCCTAATTACAGGATTCAAACTCACCCTTTTATCTTTCCAGCCAACCAGCGGCGGGAAGCAAATCACAAAGGACAGAACCCAGACACCAGCAATCAATGCTTTGGCTCGTTTCTTGCTCATTATAGACGGGTAGCTAACTGGTCTGGTGACTGCTACGTAGCGGTCGAGGGAGATGGCGCAGAGGTTCAGTATGGACGCTGTACACATCCACACGTCGACTGCCAGCCAGACGGAACACCAGACGTCTCCGAAGATCCATATCTGGAATATGAATGTTAAGATTAGGAAGAGAAGAAATGAATAAC
Source organism: Colias eurytheme (assembly GCA_907164685.1). NCBI lineage: Eukaryota > Metazoa > Arthropoda > Insecta > Lepidoptera > Pieridae > Colias > Colias eurytheme. The sequence continues at coordinate 30,653 of CAJQZN010039748.1, forward strand.
TCCTTTGTTAATATACTTTTGAACTGTAACTTTATTTAAGTTAGTATTTAAGCACACGATAATATAAATTTATGTACCCAATTAATAAAACATCTTCGAAAATGTATTATGCTTTTGTGTTTTCTGTGGGTCTAAAAATTATTATACTTAATCGGGTTTTTCGTTACATGCGTGTTGGGTCTGCGAGTGGAACATTTATGTAAAATTAGGAAAAATTAATAATCAAATGAATGGTATCTACTATCTATTTTAACTAATGAATGGTACTTCAAGATTTTTAGTTGGTTTATAGGAAGATAATAACACACGAAGAAGTAACATCGGGAAGAACGAAGGTAAGTATATAAATAATATGTAGTATAACAACAATATGACAGTCACTTTACATAATAAAACAAATACGTAAAATAAGAACCTGTAAACAAATTATATACAAACGAATAATAATTGGAAAATTATCGACGTACTCAATAAAAATCCAATCCAAAGAGTAAATACAGTGAGAGTTCTCAACAGTTTAATCTCTTTTCTGAATGCAAAATACGATTTAACTAAAATTACTGTGTAAATTACGATCGTGGTTAACAAATAAACAATATTCTCATGTTCAGACGCGAAATTTCATGCCTTTAATATGCCATTAAGCTTAGTTGTATTATGCCTATTTATCTTTACATAAATTATAGTAATTAATACTAGAAGTATACTAAAAATATACAAATCTATACAAGTATACAAGTACATACATATACAAGTCTATTCCAAATAGCCCCACTCCAATTAGTTTAATGCTCTAAGCCTGTATACCTAAATGTGATTTAAGTCAATTAAAAATAAACTTTATTTTTCATTTTTAAAACGTTAGCAAAATCAACAACAACAACATGCTTCAAAAATACCTACAAGAAATATCTTACTTCGTAAGACAAAACTCAGGAGATGAATTTCATCCCTATTTTAACCTATTTCTATATATCTATTCTATTTCTATTTAAAGTTAATTAAACATTGCTCTTACGAACAACAGTTTTCAATCGAACGTTCTAAAGATACGGACAAATTGAGAAGGGAAATAAAATCTATCTTAACGTTGTGTCTGTTGCGGTTTGAGATCTTTCGTGTATTTTCTATTTTGAGATCAGAAAAGAGTCTGTTACATTATTATTAGTTTTAAGACTTGTAGAAGAATGTGTATTGTTCAATTTAATATATTTTATGTTTCTCAAAATTTATTGATATGTGTAAAAATTATAATGGTGCGATACAATTTTTTGAAAATCTTTCTGTTTTGGAGCAATCAGAACTCGACTTTTCTCACAGCACCTATACTTATATTTATTGTACCGGCATAAATTTTATCTATGATATTGTTTAAAGTCTACGTGTAAGAATTTAATTAATAAAATAAAAATAAACGACTAAAATACATTTCATTATTACCTTTACAAATAAGTATTACAGGATTTCTTTATTATAATTATAACAATAAACGAAAATATTCAACCACTGCTATTCATGTTTCGAAAATTTAAGTTGTAGTAAGTGCTTTTGTTTATACTTCGATAATGCGCTGATTCCTACAATTTAGTATTGCCAAAGATTTATGTATGACTAGATGGCGCAAAAACTAAAACAAACCATGTATTTGACAATAATAGTATGGCACTATAACATATTATTGTGTTATCGCTTCATAGACCAGAAGTATTCTCAACTTAATAATCAGAAATAAAAACTTTTCAGTTATTAACCAACAAAAACCTTTCTGTATTTAATTTATGACTCAATATTGCTTAAGTTATAGCAATATTGTGTAACATTTCCCATACAAATACCTTTACGGAATCATTACAATCGGTTTACAATCCACATAGAGCAGCTTCGTGCTGAAATTGCTTCGCGTGGATGCTGGTTCTGTGCAGACCCGCCTATTTACTTACTTCTTTTAACGCGAGAATTATAAATTTTGAAATAACTTTTTAACGAATATTAAACCCATCACACTATTACTCCGCTCACTCAACACAATTCTAACATGGTATAAGTAGGTATAATATATAATGAAAAATCGCGTTAAATAATGGTATGCGACATCTAGTATATCTAAATCCGTGAATGACGCAGTAACTACACAAAACAGCCCCGAAAGTGTTATTTTGTGTTTTATTACCCGCCCACGCCGCTGTAAAACTGTACAATCGTTTTATAATGTTTTACTACATTCGACTTTATGTAGTTTTAAGTAATGTTTTTAACACGCTTTTATTAGCTTCACCTGTATGTTTTAATGTAACCGACTCCTTTAGATTTAGACCCACTTTAAACCGACAGATTTAATTGAAACTTTGTATACTTATCAACGATCTGTGACATTACAATCCTACAATACATTTATTATAAATGCGAAAGTTTGTGAGGATGTGTGTGTGTGTGTGTTTGTTACTCTTTCACGCAAATACTATTGAACCGATTACAATGAAATTTAGCTCACATATAGAGGGTAACTTGGATTAACACATAGGATAGGTTTTATCCCGGAAAACCCACAGGAACGGGAACTATGCGGGTTTTTCTTTGAAAACGCGGGGGAAGCCGCGGGCGGAAAGCTAGTATAATAATAATTTCATGAGGATAAGCGAGTTTTTTTTATAAATTATATTGATTATTATTGTCAAAACAAAAATGCAGGTTAGATCAAGCCTTGATAAGGAATAAAAGGTCTATTTTTAAAGGGATTAGAAGCGACTCTATGAGGAAATACTTGTAAGTTCATGGTCAGATGTCGTAATCATTTCGTTCATTGACCTAGTATTTAGTAATTTTATCAGATTTTGTAAAGCAATAGCTTTTATAACACTTTATGATTTGGTTACATATAAATAGAATACATGTCTATATGTCTGTGTTATACATTTTTCCATACTCTATCTTCTCGCAGCTCCATTCAAGATTTTTCATTAAACTATTTATTATATTAGATTAATATTCATATTTTTTAATATAATATTATTATGCTTAAACACATAATAAACACTGACTGAACAAGCTGAAAATATCAGTGTGCATGAAGTCGATCTGTATCGACTTCATGCACATTGATATTTTCAGCTTTACTTCCATAACGAATTTTAAGTATATCCTTAATGTCTACAAACTTTTACTACTAAAATACTTACTCATTTATTTCGCTTTAATATTTTACGAAGCATTATCAGTAGGTGAATATAAAAACAGGTCATATTTCAGGCTGCCCTAATGACTTTTTTATCGATACAAATTATACGTTTACAAGTTCTGGGTCATTTTCCTACGCTGAATGTGACATTTATACTGTTGTATCAAATGACCATTATAATGTGGGCTTTTATAATTGTGCTGTTTTCAAGTAAATATAGGAGACATATGAAATTTTCTGTTTTAAATTGTTCGTTGTGTGGTAAAAAATTTATTAGTTAAGTAGGTGTTGAATTTATTGTAATATTTGCATAAAGCTCAATTCAGATTTTTATATTAGGTATTTGTATCTATGGAAAGATCTTTAGAATTGTTAAGATAAAATATTATAATTAGCTGCCTCAGACGATTTAACCTTATTAAAAATGATAATAGATCGATATATTATATCGAACGAAATGACGAGCTTTTAATTTCCTTATTTACCGCTATTTATCAAACCACCACCATTATTAACCACTTCGAATAAATTCGAAGTATTTCGTTTTTACAAAATTTAACACCCTCTTACGTACAGGCAAAGAATTTTATGCAAATAAAACACTCCACCATGAAAAGTATCGTAAATCTTTCTCAAACATAATCACAGAAAACAATCTTCAATTCTATTGGCCCCTCTATTTTTAGTTATTGAACCTAAGATAACGAGGAAATGAAAACTAAGGAAAAATACTTCTTCTACCCATACTAATATTATAAATGCGAAAGTTTTAACTTTTAAGTATATTAAATGCGAAAGTTTGTTTGTTTTTCTCTAACTAGTCCTTCACGCAAATAACTTATAAACCGATTTTCATGAAATTTGGCACACGCATAGAGGGTAACATACATTAACGCATAGGATAGTTTTTATCCCGAAAATACCACGGGAACGGGAACTATGCGGGTATTCCTTTCGCTACGCAGGCGAAGCTGCGGGCGAAAAGCTAGTGTAGGGACACACATATGCAATTCGCTGCTACAGCTAGTAATATTATAAAGCTGCAGTGTTTGTTTGAAAGTGGTAATTTCTGAAACGATTTCAAAAATTCTTTCATTGAAGATGTAAGGCACTTGTTGTTAGATTTGGCTCCGGTTGGATTAGCATAAAAACTATGAAAAAATTGAATTTAAAATGAAATTTATCAAAGCTAAGTAGGTATACTTAAATTTTTAATGTGCAATAATTTATTAAAATATTAATGAAAATGGAACTCTCCTGGTTATAATGAAAATATAGCTCTGTCATTTTTCCACAATAAAAATAAAACTGCTATAAGACATCATGGTATCCCCAGCATTTCTCGATATAACCAAGGAACACAATCAGTATCTCAATAATTGCATTGTGGTCCAATAAAACTCTATTATTAGATAGTGAAGCTAAAAAGATAACATAAATTATTGCTTTGTTAAATTTCTACTTCAATGCATTTTAGCTTGGAACTGGGGAAAAGATCGTTTTGTCGAATACTTTCTGATGTTATTTTTTGTAGGGATAATTTTATTTTATTCTTCTTTGGTATAGTTAGGATTTAAAAGTATATGTTGAGTGATTTATATAATATTTTAATTCAGATTTTGATATTTGATTCAATTCATTAATTATAATTTTAAAATTTTCTGGGATATTATAACGTGGTAAAATCACAAACGCAACAATAGCCTTATCTATACTAATCTATACTAATATTATAAAGCTGAAGAGTTTGTTTGATTGTTTGAACGCGCTAATCTCAGGAACTACTGGTCCGATTTGAAAAATTCTTTCGGTGTTAGACAGCCCATTCATCGAGGAAGGATAACGCTAAGACCACCAGGATCGGAGCGCAGCTGGTGATGGAATAATTAGGATAGATTACATACTAACTCACTACATTAATTTTTATTGTACATTTTTCTGGGATATTATTACATACATGATAAAATTATAAACGAAACAATAGCCTTAAGAGCTATTACGCACTGTCGACCAGTCGCCGGCGACTGGACTTACTCCTGGACGACTGACGACTTAAGTGCGCAAGCCCCTGCGACTGCGGCGGCGGCCCCTGCGGCGACTGGTCGACAGTGCGTAATAGCTCTAATACTTAATAGTTATCTAATAAACATTAAAAACGACTTTTTCATATTATAACGTAATATCTCCTCTATTCAAATTATATTATATAAAGTTTAGTTATTTCCAATGTCTATCCAAAATATAAGTTTCAAAATCAAAATAAACACGAACAATGGCCAAAATTAAGTCTTGGTATAATATTATCTAGGTACAGTTTATTTCAATATTTTTAATCACCGCTTAAATCTCTAAGGAATTCATTTAAAAATAACGGAAGATTCCTTTCAATGCGAATCTGAATTATTCATCATTTGTTATTCAACTGAAACAAGATGATAATTAAAAAAGGGTGCGTGGATTTAAAAAAAAGCGTTTGACAAAGTATAATTTTATTATATACTAGCTGTGCTCCGCGGTTTCACCCGCATTGCTCCGCTCCTGTTGGTCTTAGCGTGATGATATATAGCCTATAGCCTTCCTCGATAAATAGACTAAGTATCTAAAACCGAAAAAAATTTTCAAATCGGCCCAGTAGTTCCTGAGATTAGCGCGTTCAAACAAACAAACTCTTCAGCTTTATAATATTAAGTATGGATACCAACTTAGTTTACTTACTGGAAATTTTTAGACTATAGAATGGTGTTGGTTACGAAGTACATACAGGGAAGTTTCTTGGCATTATCTACATATGTTAATTTGACATGATTTTATAAGAAATCTAGTTCAATAAATAAAAGTTGTAGTTTAAGTTTACACCGTATTATGTTATTATTTTAAAAATGCTATCTATGAATCCATATTATATCCTATATTTGGTAGACTTTAATTTTGTTATGAATAGTTTAGTACTAAATAAATAAATAGTAGTAATAGATTTAGAAGTTAAAGATTTTTAACTGATTTTAAACGCGAAATATTCATTATATTATTTTCCCGACGTTTCGAACACTTTACAGCGAGCGTGGTCACAGGCAGACAGACAGTAATAGATAAATAAATTAAAGATAATAGATAAATAAATAAAAGTGTAGGTAAGTATCAACAATAACAACAAACTCTAAAAATGTCGCACAAAACAATTTTACACGTGGAAAAGTTCATCACTTCAATTCACTTTGTATAATCTGCAATCGTAACAGATATCGTAATGTAAAACGACTGATAATAATGGAGCAGAATATTCAATAAAATAACCAATAATAAAATAACCCAGATACAAAAGGAAACGAAAACGTTACGTAATTTGTTAAACGCAAGACTTTATATACCACTAGCTTTCGGCCCGCGGCTTCGCCCGCATTTTCAAATAAAAACAGGCATAGTTCCCGTTCCCGTGGGATTTCCGGGATAAAAACTATCCTATGTGTAATCCAAGTTACCTTCTATATGTGTGCTAAATTTCATTGTAATCGGTTCAGTACAATTTGCGTGAAAGAGTAACAAACATACACATAGACATCCATCCTCACAAACTTTCGCATTTATAATATTAGTAGGAAGGATAGGACTAACTGTACACCCCGTATTTTCCTGTGGTCGAAGAATTGATTGTACCAACTCAGAAACCTTCGTGGGTTCATGCACAATACTTTGCTGAAAATCATGACGTAATAAGTTGCAGTTTACCACGTACTATAAAGGAACAATTTTTTTTAACAAATAGCTTATCTGCCTTCCTATTCCTATAAACAAGTTCAAATTTAAATGGCCTATACGGAAGGACCGGACATTTGACCGCCTCCTTGGTACAGTGGTTGACGCGTGAGCGTAGAACCGAGGGGTCCTGGGTTCGATTCCCGGTGGAGACGAAGAAAAAAAAAATGTCTCGGTCTGGCAGGACACAGAAGGCTGATCACCTACTTGTCCCTAAAGAAAATCGATCAGTGAAACAGATGTATGAATAATGCATCTGCCCCTTACCCCACTACGGGGACACGGGACTTCACTTCACTTATACGGAAGGCACCAGCTTTCAAATAATGAAAAAAATAGTCGAAAGTTCTAAGGTAAAAAACAAAAAGTTCGTAGTTAAGTAGAAAAGAAAATAAGTACGCGCGAAATTACTAAATATTCAAATAATGATCTGAACATCGTAATACAGGGTGGGCCAAGAATTCGTTAACATTTAAATGTATCTTACCGCGCAAACTATTGCCGCGCGGGGCGCGGGCGGGGGCGGGGGCACTAGCTCGCTTCTTGGAAATTTAGTCGCAATGGATCACTGCGTGAAACAGTTTTATTTAAACAACTTTTCGCTCATTACTGTGAGACGCTTATTTCGCGTTGAATATGGTTTACACGACTTAAGTCAGTGTCCAAGTGCTCCTTTAATAAATAAATGGGTGAAGAAGTTCGAAGAGACGGGATCTACACTAAATGTGAAACAAACCGTCGGCCCGCGGACTTCTCGGAGCGAAGAGAACGTGCAGTATGCAGTTTCCGCTTCTGTTCGACGTGCAGATTTATCGACACGCAAACGTTCAGCTGAATTAGGATTATCCCGCACATCATTACGCCGTATTTTGAAATTAGATTTGAAATTACATCCATAAAAGATCCAGCTAGTGCAAGAACTAAACCCTAATGATTTAAATTTGCGTAAGTCATAATATGCCGAAACAATGTTAACTCGATTCAGTAATTTTGACAACATCTTATTCTCTGACGAAGCCCATTTCCACCTAAATGGACATGTCAACAAACAGAATTACAGGTATTGGAGCAGCAAAAATCCTTAAGCTAAACATGAGAGGCCACTTCACTCTCCTAAGGTAACTGTATGGGCCGGAAAAAATCATCGAAGAGATGTCGGCGATCTCGCGGTCTCTTTGCAGAAGAGTATTCGAAAACTTCAGGACTCGCTTAGATGAGTGCAAAACCCGTAACGGTGGTCATTTAGACGAAATAATTTTTAAAAAATAAATTACAACTAATAAGCTTTCTCGTAAATAAACGATTTCTAAAATATGTTAAATGGTTTTTTTTATACGATTTTTTCAAATGTTAACTAATTCATGGCCCACCCTGTATTACTGAATAAAATAAACAAAGATTAAAATTACCTTCATAAAGATAGCTGAGAGGGAAAAATACAACATCAGGACGTAAACGACTTACCCCAGGTAAGATGGAGCCTGAGAATGTAATTCAAATATTTACGATTCACGTAAAACATTAGCGTTGAATAAATAAATGGTCCCGAGTTGCGTCTCCCCTTGAAGAATACTTTAACGTTAAGTGGTTTATAGGCAACAGTAAAAAAAAAAACATAGAACAGCCAACAGTATAAAAAAATTCGACGAAACCAAAAATCGTTAGATTAAGATTAAGATGTTATTTATAAGTGATGTAACTAACACGATGTTTAAACGATAGCACTCAGGAGTGATGTACGATGTACATATCCAATGGTGAAAGATTTTTTAAAATCATTGAAAGGAATAATGCGAGTTCGAATCCCTAAAAAATATAGCCTATTGGCCTATTTAGCCATTCCTCCTAGGAGATGGAGTGTCTTTTTAAAATTAATCAGTTGACGAGACTTAATTACGAGTATGTAACTATGTAATGACAAAATAGTATATGGATACTATTTTGTATGTATAAGTATGGACTTATACCCATCTTATATACAATTAAAATGTCTTTATTACTTTTGAGAAATTAATTCTAAACAAATATTATGACGACTTTTATTACACACAGAAGAAAAAGCATAGGGAGGCTCCGTTGAAATTATACAAACCCATTTAACTACGGCATTTAATCTGGTTTTAATTTCATTAAAGCTATGCAATGAGTTTTCATTGTTATACGCAGTAAACTATGTATAAGATAGCTTCATTTAAATGCTTAATTAAAAGAAAACCAGTTCATACAAATCCTATCCTACTATCCTTCCTACTATGTAATATCACAGTATTATAAATGCGAAAGTTTGTGGAGGATGCGTGTGTGTGTTTGTTACTCTTTCACGCAAATCCTTCCTACTAATATTATAAATGCGAAAGTTTGCAAAGGATGTGTGTGTGTGTGTTTGTTACTCTTTCACGCAAATACTACTGAACCGATTACAATGAAATTAAGCACACATATAGAGAGTAACTTGGATTAACACATAGGATAGGGTTTATCCCGGAAATCCCACGGGAACGGGAACTATGCTGGGTTTTACCTTGAACAAGGGGGCGAAGCCGCGGCCGGAAAGCTAGTAATAAATAATAATATACTTACTGCGCGGATTGTGCGACTGGCTACGAAAGTTTTTAGCTTATTTTGTAGACTCAAAGCAATGAAAGTAGCCTAGTTAAATGAATTCGTGTTGTATTGGACAGAAAGACAGACATTCAAAGTTATATGGATGTTTTGCCTACTTTATTCTGTACTAGCTTTCCGCCCGCGGCTTCGCCCGCGTTTTCAGAGCAAAACCCGTTCCCGTAGGATTTCTGGGATAAAACCTATCCTATGTCCTTTCTCGGGTATCAAAATATATCTATACCAAATTTCATGCAAATTGGTTCAGTACTTCAGGCGTGATTGGGTAACAGACAGACAGACAGAGTTACTTTCGCATTTATAATATTAGTATGGATTTCAATTTATTATAAAAATATATTATTCTACACAACACTTTAAATTCAATTTTATTCACTAACCAACATCGACTTTTTGTTAAAACTTTTTGCACCTTATCATCAATTCGAAAGACATAATATAAAACAAAGTCGTTTTACGCCGCTTGTGTGTCTGTATGCTTAAATCTTTAAAACAACGGATTTTGATGCGGTTTTTTAGCAGATAGAGTGATTCTCGAGGATGGTTTTAGTTTATTCCCAATTTATTAGGTTTTAAACAAAGCGGACGAATTCGCGGGCGGAAAGCTAGTCACCAATAACAAAAGCTTTAAAAACATCAAAATAATCCCAGATAAGTATCAAAAGACAAACACTATGAAACTATCATTATACAGTCAGTGATTTTTCGACCCACCCCTCTTAATATTAGAGGGAGGAAGCGAATAATGACGTCACGAACACCCCCGGAAACCCCGTATTACCAAAGACGTACCTAGACGGAAATTGAACCCGTAAAACCCTTGATTTTGTAATAAAAAGAACACGTTTTGCACCCGCTTATGCTTTGCAAGTGAGAAATGTGATTCGGTTTGAAGAATTAGTTGAGAAATAACAAAATGAATTAAATATTTACAGTTTACGTGACATTTTTTAAATATTATCGTGTAATACTTTATTGGACGTATAAGTTTTATCCAAGCATTGAAAAATCGGCCCTTATAAGCTAGATAGCGCCAAAAATTATATATAATTTAATTAGTTGAAAAGTAAGCCTATCTTGGAAATACCTGAGTCGTTACTTTAATTTGTTTATTTATTAACGCTAACATAATATATATCTACTATTCGCCTACGGATTCTTCGAATGATAATATGTTTAAAAGCGGTAAAAATCACTCTATTACGACGTGAAAGGGAGACAAACAAACATACTACCAATTTATTTTATTAGTAAGGATTTATTATATATACTAGCTGTGCCCTGCGGTTTCACCCACGTGGCTCCACTCCTGTCGGTCTAAGCGTGATGGAATGGGCTATCTAACACCGAAATAATTTTTCAAATCGGACCAGTAGTTCCTGAGATTAGCGCGTTCAAACATAGAAATAAAGAAACTCTTCTGCTTTATAATATTAGTATAGATTAAAAATATTATATTAAAAACATCACCAAAACAGGTATTATGTTACCACAAAGTGCTGATAGGTAGTCGGAAACGTTTTATCTGTGACGACAATGCAAATGGCTAAGAAGTTAACGTGTGGTGTAAGAAATGTACGTATAAGGGAAACTTCACGATAAGCAAAAGTAGTAATAATATTGTATGGAATCCTTCACGAAAAGGAAGAATATAAAATATGTTATTCGATTCGTTGTTATTTCTACGACTTTATTTAAAAACAAATCAAACGATTCTTCTCTAGGTACTTCTAATCCAAAGAAAATAGAAACATAATAGTTAGGTATGTACTTATATTTTAGAATATATATAATAAGAAATTATAGCCTTCGGTTATCAAATTCATTTGTTTGTATATGTGAATTAAGTTAGGATAAGACCAGTTTTGGAGACCAGGCAGTAAATAAATTGATTTTTCAATTTATATAGGTACGCATGTTTATAACATCACCAGTCACCACTGCTTGGACGGTAAAAGAAAACATCATGAGGAAACCGGCATGTCGAAGAATCAAAAGTTTGTTGACATGTGACATCCGCCAACCCGCACTTGGCCAGCGTGGTGGATATGAATTATTATCATTTCCTTTGAAATATAACATTATAATAGACAACAATAAAACAAAAACAGAAACAACTGAGACAGAGAGTCTTTCTCATAGACATTCTCTTACAAAATTACCAGAACGTTTAAACTTGAACCAAACCGTATTCTATTTTCGTGTAGATAAAGTATCGAATGCTGTGTGGTGAACAAAGGCAAATGCCTCTTTTACTTCAATCTATACGTAGGTGTGTATTAACTGTCTTTGAGAACAGCTTAGGTGTTAGCAAATTGTAGAAGCGAAGGGAATTAAAAATAAAGGATCTGTAGTTGGTTTAAAAGTTAAAAAAGACGTATTTAGTAAGCTTTTAAATACTAAACTGATAAAAATTAAAAATAGAAGTATTTATAGGTACAAGTTTAGAACTTCCTTATATTATGTATATTACATTTTAAATCAATAAAGTAGATAAGAATACATAAAATGATAATAACTTCGGTAATTTGAATAATGGAAACCCTACAGGTATACCAAACCCTTTTAAATTAAATGTTTAGTTTACAAGATTGTCAAAATAGAGATTACCGCCTAATAATACCCTACCTTTTGAACATATAATGAACAATTAAAGATTAATATATAAGGTAAAAGAGCGATCTATCTCATCCCCTAGTAAAGTTACCCTTAATAAATCGTTGAGAATTTATAGTTTTGTAAGACAAGGGTTCTCTTCTCTATCCAATTTAAAGTAGGGCTTTGATTATTCTCTGTTTATTTAAAAAAGACATGCACATCTTAATATATTATATTATAAATCTCGTGTCAAATGTTTGTCCTCAATGGACTCCTTAACCACTTAACCGATTATAATAAAATTCGCACACCATGTGCAGTTCGATCCAACTTGAGAGATAGGATAGTTTAAACATGTAGTTACCACGGGCGAAGCCGGGGCGGACTGCTAGTACATCTATATATTATAATATAACTCAAAGGTGACTGACTGACTGTGATCAACGCACAGCCCAAACCACTGGACGGATCGGGCTGAAATTTGGCATGCAGGTAGATGTTAAGACGTAGGCAATAGGCATCCGCTAAAAAAGGATTTTGAAGAATTCTATCCCCAACGGGATGAAAAGTTAGTATCATGAAAATTTATATTTTCCTCGCAAGCGAAGCTGCGGGTAATAGCTAGTTTACATATACAGCGAAAATTTCATTTTCGTCAAAAATTTCAGTCAAATTCAAGCATTGTACTTTATTTCCATTACACTTCTTTTTAAAGTGCAAGTCGTTATGTTATGTTACAATTTTCTTGCAAAAGTAGTGAGCCTGCAATGAAAAGCCATCTAGCTAAAAAAATACTTCTGAATAAATCTATACTAATACTAGCGGTCCGCCCCGGCTTCGCCCGTGGTACATATGAAAAATAGATGTTGGCCGATTCTCAGACTTACCCGATATGCACAGAAAATTTCATGAGAATCGGTCCACCCGTTTCGGAGGAGTATGCAGACTAACATTGTGACACGAGAATTTTATATATAAGATTTAGAAAACTGAAGAGTTTGCTTGCTTGAACGGGCTAATATCAGGAACAACCAGTCCGATATGAAAAAATATTTAACTGTTAGATAATATATCGAGGAAGGCTATACCTAATATTATTTTATCGCGCTAAGATCAATATGAGAGGAGCAATGCGAGTAAAACCGCGGTGCACAGCTAGTAAAACGTATAATAACAATTTACAATCATTATTAATTATACTAATACTAATAGTAATTTTAAATGTAAAAACTTATTTCCTCACTATTAACGAAAACATCCCAAAATCTCAACAAATGAACAAAATTACAAGTCTTCAAGCAAAGTGGAAATACGTAAGGTTCGTATAAATATTCATTATTACATCTGCAATTGAATTAAATTGCGGTAACAGATGTTACAAGTGCTACCATTGTTCACTCGATAGTTTCTCGAATCGAAACTTCGAAATTCCGTCTTGAAATTTCAATACAATTTTAATGTAATTTTGAATGAGTTTCTTGGGAGACATTTCATGCGATTTTCAAGTAATTTACCATTCTCTGTATGTAATTGAATCTTTAGATAGATAAGAATAATTACTTGAATGCCATCTCATATTTAAACTGATAAATAAATTTAAATTAAGCTTGTAAAGAGCTTCAGAGCGTTAGTGCGAATTCCAATCCAATCCAATCGAGATTGGAGATACCATGGATTTGATTTGGCAAAATCTTTTCTTGATAAATATTATGTAAAAAAATATCTGAATGCAACATATTATATTTCTGTAGAATTACAGATAAAATATTATTTATTTCGCTCTATTACTTAGATCAAAATATAATAAAGTCACAAATTAGTTCAAAATAAAAATAAATGTTTTTCTATTCTAAATTCCCATAGTAAGAGAAGATGGTCTGATTAAGTTGTTTCCCTAATGTTTACTCGTCTGACATACGTGACGACTGCCAAAGTATATAAATGAACGCTCATTAACAAAGGTAAAATAGTGAGTTAGGGGATCTCATTTGTGGTGGATAATTAATTAAATGATATTATTTTAAACGCCACAAATTCTGTACTTATCTTCGGTTGTTTAGTTGGTTTATAATGTAGAAACTATGTAATATTACTAAATCTATAAAACAAAGATTTTTTCTTTATTTCTTGACTACATAGTAGGTACAAAACAAAGATCCCCACCGTCAGTATGTTCCTATGAATGATTTTTCTTCAAAACTATGCAACGGATTTTTATGCGGTTTTTTAATAGCTAGTGTTGTTCAAGGAGAACATTTTGATGAGTCCTCAACAGTTGTATGTTGTATAATAGTATATTATGTCGGATTCTTACCGACTAAAAATCGCACACTGTTCCGTCAAGCCGCTTTAATGATGGGGCCGCGGGTATTGATTGGAATTTTTATGCCACAACAGATGTATCTGACTGGCTGCGCTTCACGGTTTCACCCGCGTGGCTCTACTCCTGTTGGTCTCATCGTAATAATATATAGCCTATAGTATTCGTCAATAAATGGGCTATCTAACGCCGAAATAATTTTTCAAATCGGACCAGTATTTCCCGAGATTAGCGCGTTCAAACAAACAAACTCTTCAGCTTTATAATTTTTATTTATTACACTTTTCTATGCTAGTTAATAATACAAATTACTTAAAACTAAAACTTATAGCTAGACTAACACAGGCGGCCTTATCACTAAAGAGTGATCTCTCCCAGGCAACCAGGAAAGGAGGAGGTAGGTGAGATGTACATAACTAAATAAATAATAAATACATACACTATAATATTAAGCAAAGATCAATTATAGTAATTAATTATTTACCTTAAAAACTTCCCTTGTAGCGGAGAAAGGCAGTACAGCAAGGCCCACCAGCAGATCCGCGACCGCCAGCGAGACTATGAACAGGTTCGTCACACTACGCAGCTTGGAGGAGCAGAGGACCGCCGCTATGACTAGGCAGTTGCCTGTAAGAGAATATTCATCATTCTATCATCATCATCATCATTAGGCATCATTTAACAAAACAAAATATTATTACTGACTCAGCTTTTTTATTAGATTTATACTATTTTACACTTCCCCTTTATAAAAGAAACTTCTCGTTAAATCTTTTAAGCCTTTTTCATAGGCATTTTTTTTATTTTTTGTTATGTTATAAGCTTTGAAGTAGATTATAGGGAAAATGATACTGGAAATTAAAGAACGACATATCTAGGTGTATACTCGAATAAAACTTGTACCAACCAAATAATATAACTAGAAAATGGCTATTCCCACATAATATTATCCAGTCATGGGGATTGAACCCACATCATGTGATGCAAAACTCATCAATCGGGTCGCTTCCTCTCAAAGTTTGGGGAAGTCGGAAAGTTAATTATGTTTTGGTTACGGATAGATCTTCGTGGAAACGATAAAGAGGCTGATTTATTTTGTGTGTTTTAGGAAATTTAAATAACAATGTTGATACTATCCTGATTTATGTACTAATATTATATTTAGTCAATAAAAATAATAAATTTCGTAAAATCTTCAAATATTAAAAAACTTAATTGCAAAGCATTGCCATTTTGAATTTTTATACAAAACTAGCTTTCCACCCGCGGCTTCGCCCGCGCAGTCAAACACAAACCCGTATAGTTCCCGTTTGCGTGGGATTTCCAGGATAAAACCTATCCTATGTCCCGGGGTAAAAAGTAGCCTATGTCCTTTCTCGGGTATCAAAATATCTCCATACCAAATTTCATGCAAATTGGTTCAGTAGTTTAGGCGTGATTGAGTAACAGACAGACAGACAGACCGAGTTACTTTCGCATTTATAATATTAGTATGGATTATGGATATTATGGATTATGACTATATAATTATATTACCAGGCAGATATCAGTTACATAAGATAGATATCATCTATATCTGTCACATTATTATTAAGTATTTTATAGTTCTATTTTTCTAACAGAGTAATAAGAAATTATTAACATCAATCGACCGATAGCGAATATAATTTTATTTTGTTCCATGTCATTAATTATATAAAAAAAATGCTGATTGTTATGGTGAGGTTGAAATAAAGCCACAAAAGATATCGCTAAAAATATAACTAAAAACTTTGCGAACAATATCTTGCAAGAACAATGAAGAAATAGCGACACTGCCATCGATATTGTATCAATTAAACTATTTATAGAACCTTTACATGAAAGACATTTTAATTAAATATTAAATGAGTACAATGATTAAAATCGATACACCATAATACGGTGAATTTACATCAAACGAACATAGAGCTAGAGCATGCAAGAGCATTCTTTGGTGATCTTTTAGTGTAAACTAAAACTCGTATTGTGCTAATCGTGTTTATAGCAATTTTGTTGAGTTAAATAAATGATCTTTCTTTCTTTCTATTCAGTGTTATTCAGTATTAGAAACTACACTAAGAACATCGAAAGAATTCTTCTGCGCCTGTTTACACTAAAAGAATTTGATATAGTGGGGTTAGAATGAGAATTCGCTCGTTTGGTGTAAATGCACCGTTATACATTGACAAGAATACATTCAAGATGTCGGTTGCAGTCTCGGTTTTTCTTTATTCATGTTTATCATATTTTAATCGAGTGATATGAAGATTTAATGTTAAACGATAAAATATGACTTGGTTATCTTTAATGATTCTGAATAATTATGAATCGAATATTTTTTTAATGAATACAGTTTTGTTATTTACCTATAGTCTATGCTATTCTATTTTCGATATTAAACTTTACTGTCTAAGACAGTTTTATAAACGCATTATGCTAAACATCTTAATTAAAAAAATGCATAAAGATGTAATTTTTCTCACCTCACATTTGTAGTAAACAATATGTTTATCATTTACTAGCGGTCCGCCCCGGTTTCGCCCGTGGTACATATTTCGCAATAAAGGGTAACCTATGTTCTTTCTCAGGGTATAAAGATTATCTGTGCCAAATTTCATCAAAATCGGTCCAGTAGTTTATGCGTGAAAACCATACATACATACATACATACAATTCCTTTCCTCTTTATAATATTAGTATAGATTTATTCTACAATGTTTAATTTCCAAATACAAATAAATCCTATTTATTAAGACATTGTAGTTTCAACTTTTCGCGTAAACTTATTTACACAGAACTCTAGTGAAATTGTCAAAGCACTTTATAATTTATCTTCAACGTTATCATTTGTTATCTCACAAATGTACGGATTACATTTGATTGAAATAAAGAGGGCTTTTAGAAGCTCAAACATGTAATATATTAATAGATTTTAATGTAGGGTTTAATACTAAAATACCATTTCCTCCTTTTATTTAATAACTAGCTGTGCACTGCGGTTTTACCCGCAGTGTTCCACTCCTGTTGGTCTTAGCGTGATGATATATAGCCTTCCTCGATAAATGGGACACCGTGTACATCTATTGTTGATTAATTATAGTGCAAGGAATTTTATATTTAAACTAGCTGTGCTCCGCGGTTTTACCCGCATTGCTCAGCTGCTGTTGGTCTTAGCGTGATG
>CAJQZN010039749.1:0-10441 GCA_907164685.1 Colias eurytheme
ACCGGATGATGGATTATATCCCCGTTCCATCATCCGGTGCCCATCATCAGGGAGGCAGGTCGCGACCGTGTAAAGCGGCCGCGACACGGCGACGACGCCCAATAGGACGACGACGCCGAATCGGATCCGCGGAAGGGTTTCTCTCGCGGACCCGCTCTGCCTCCTCCTTCTGCGACATCACATACTCGCAGAATGTGATAGCCGCGGACCACGATCTGTCGCCGCCAACCATTTCGCGAACTATGGAAGGCAGGGAGAGATCAGGGCCGACGACTGCGACCAGGCGAGCACGGGGCTCTGACCACGCGGGGCACACGGCGAGAGTATGGTCTGCCGTGTCCTCCGGACAGTCGCACCAATGACAAGCCATTTGCGGCTCCCGTCTGGCGACTTTGCACAGGTACCGCCCGAAACAGCCGTGTCCGGACAGTACCTGTGTCAGGCGGAAGGTGATGGCCCCATGCCGCCTGTCGCACCACTCACGTAGGACCGGTCGGATTGCTTCGACCGTCCTTACTCCTGCGCTGGGCTCTTCGAGCCGTCGTTTCCACTCACTGAATCGCCGCTCGAGAGCATCAGCCCTCCATTGCTGGACCTGCTCCAGATATGGGTTGATCCCGTCTGTTACTACATCACGTAAATACTACTAAACCGATCCAAATGAAATTTTATTATCTGGTAGCTTCAGCAAATCCAGAATAATATGATAATATTATTTTAATACCGGAAATCCTTCAGGAACGGGAACTATGCGGATTTTTTCTTTGAAAACACAGGCGAAGCCGCGGACGTTAATCTAGTGTAGGTAGATATAAAAAAATCAACTTTAAACTTACTTAAGTCAACCATTCATTGCATTTGATTGTGTTAATATTTTAATAATTTTTTTATTTGTCATTTTGATAAACACCATAAAAATCTTGTTTGACAAAATGTTTGTGTGTTTATATTTTGTTATTCATAAATAGGAATAAATCACGTTTCAAATGTATAAAACTTCTTAAATTGCTGCATACCTACTCTAATCAGGAAAATCATTTTGATTCCCCTAAACGTACTATATGTGATTAAATATACTCCAAATGCACGAACGCTCCACTATTGGACATTATTTTGGACACATTTTCCTATGTAACGTTACCTGCATATGAACCGATTCGCTTTGACGATATCCCTAAACGCAAACCTTTACTGGGGCTTACGTTGGAAAATGAACGAAAAGCTCGTATTTAAATTAGTTTATCCTTAAATTATACATTCACTTTGTGGATTTCTGTATTTGTTACACATTAAAATTAGATTAATAAAATATTCCGAAAACCTGCGTGATACGACATTATTGGGACGTTATTGAAAAATGAAAATTGCCATAAAATGGATTTCGATTGCCATAAATACAAGGGAGTATCGGAATATAGAACAATAAGATCGCTTCGAGTACACCGCAAAAAAACTGGCAAAAACTGCCAACATAAATCCGGAATGATTGCAACATTATGACAGCGCTAATATTTATTTCAGCTAGCTCACGTCACGGGCCAATTTATCGCTGTGATTTATTAATCCCCGGGGAGGAACAATAACGCAGGTACAGGCTTGGAGGAAAATATTTAATGTCCGGGATTGTAGGTAATCCTCAATTCAATTAATATCAATAAAGGTTGATCAGCGCTGCGCGGCTGCTGCTTTATTTCTGCCCTCATTATGAACTTATTAATGTTCCCGCGGAGATTTGGACCCTTATAAGGGTAATCCAGAGCTAGTCGAGACGAGAAGAAGTGAACATTGACATTTAATAAGCATAAAATTAGAAAGCATTAAACATGATTTTATTTTCTTAAAGAATAATCAAAGCATTTCATACTGCTCAATATTTTTTTAGGTTACCAAAACAATGAACGAATTGTAGAATAAAGAATTATGCCTGATATCATTGCAATGTAATACCTAGCGTATTTACTTTAATATAATGTTATTCCTTCATGAAAATACTACCTAGTAAAATTAATTATCAGTTTCGTTAGCTATTTGATATGTTTTCCAACCATATTTAGTAATAATTGAATATTGCATAAGTTCAGTGCAGAAGTCGGTTCGAGCAAGTTTGACCAAACCGCAATCAACGAATCAGATGCAACTTAATTAAGGGAAGTGCTGCGACGGCTATTTCTTTATTTATTCGTTTTTAAAACTGCCCGAGACTTCCCTGATGAGAAACTTAAAGTTCTTTTAGTTTCAAATTAGCTACTCAGTTATATTACGGTTTTAATTTTTGATGTTTCTGAAGTGATGAGCGAAAATCTCGCTTGTAATTTTTCGCTTTTGGAATAGGGACTTTGAAATTGCTTTGTTCTGTTCGTTGTTTTAAAGAATTGCCTCATAGTTCGAGAGTTTCTTAATTATCTGTGAAGTTAATATATCCGTGAAGTTTGGGTGAACTAGAGAGTGCGCGTTAAAGCGCCGATAATTTGGGTTAATACCGCAAGAGAGAAGTTTTATTGCTTCGGAACTACCACCATCCGCTTCTTGCCTATACTGCACCGACACTCAACAACCTTAAAAGTTAGTGACTGGAGAAATAATAGAATATAATAAGCCTAACAATATAAAGTCATTCTAATTTCATCGCGATAAAGATGCATAGGTATAAAAAAAAAAAAAAAATAACACACTATTATCACAAAATAGTTAATTCAATCATATAATAATTAAATTACTTGCTGTATTTAAAAGTATTAATCAAACACTTAAATGAAAGCAGGAAGGACCAAGGATCCAGGACCTACCTGGATCGGAGCAGAGACTGTTTACCTTTAGCGCGTTAAGATAAAGTTAAACATTAAACGTATTAGATGTTTATTTCATAGTCAGACAGAACAAATAATTAAAAAACCAAATTCAATATATTTACCTTAAACGTGAACGTACATTTATATTACACGATGAACATTAAAAATAGCAGCGCGTCGTTGCCTTTGATTTCCTCTTCGACCAAATACCAAATTGGCCATAGAAAACTTAGAGCAGTGGAAAATAAATCCCCTTGAAGGACGCGAACGTTTGACTACCGTTCCGGACGCGCCCATTCGTAGCCGGGAATAAACGAGCCATTACACAAGCTTGCTACATTTTATACGGGTTTTACTGCAACTTCAGTATTGTGCCAATAAAAATTTATCGCCACTACAGATATGACACCGGCTAGCTGTAAAATGAAGCTGCAATTTTTGGGGTTCCGCCTGAAGTTGCGCTCTTTATGTCGACTTTGCGTTGTGTTACCTACATTTGTTTTAGTTTTGCTAGTGAATTCTTGCAAAGAAACATTGGAGCATCAACCAATTATGATATTGTTGTTTAATATAAGTGAAGTATTATATTTAAGTTGAAATCCACAAAGATTTATTTCTGAAAAGGAATAAAGTTATGCTCCTAGGAGGACTCCATATTTTATTAGTCTGTCGTGACACAGCCTAACAACTTGAGGATAATAATAATAAATTTTGGTAATTAATTTTTGACGTTAAGACATAGTTATATATCGTTAAGAAGACATCAAAAAGAAAGAAAAATGCATTTACTCAGTATACCTACTTATTATGAAATTTTTAGGCAAGGTTTGCAAAGCTCGAAGTCACAATGAATTCAAAAGCCAATGCGCCTTTTGATACTATAGTAGCAATTTCTACGGAACCACACCACCATCAAATCTTTTCACACTGACAGTATTTTACGATTTTGTGAGCACTAAGCCCAATGAGAAGCGGAAGGTTATGTGCGAAACGAAGGTGTAAAGGTGAGTATCGACTTCGCGCTCCAAGAGGTCGAACATTGGCGCGCGCTCCAGCCGCGTGAAATGGATACCTGTTTGGAACGCGCGCCAAAATGTTCGTTGGAGCGGTCGAACGCGGAGCGGTCCGTTCCGTCGGGTTTCGGTTTTTTACCGCGCATCAAACGTGGCGCGCGCGCCAATGGAGACGGGTTTGTCGTATTTTTTGTGTTTGTTGCGCTCCGAATAATAATTCTGGGACTATCCTTGATAATATAGACTGCTTTGAAACTCTGAACAGGTATTGCAAGCTTGTCTCTAGCCTTTCAGTCACTGTAATAGCTTCGCGAAACTGGGTGTCCATTATTGTCACCTTTGGCTCTATCAAGTTATGCAAGTAATAAAAATCTTCTGTAGACATTCTTTTGAAGTTTTTTATTGTTTCTTCTATCACTTCGAACTGCATATCTCTTATAAGCGTCACTCCATACTGCATTTTTTTTCGGTACAGCTCTTTTATCCACCAACGCACTTGACGTTTCTGTTTTTCCTTTTTTATTATGCTGTGTACATAATAATTACAATAGCTGCTGCTGCTCGTACACGACGCTTCCATGATGAACGGTCAAACACTGAAACAGTTGCCACGCGCGCCAGGCGCGCTTAGTTGATATACTTCAATTATTTGGAACGCGCTCCGCGGAACGCACTCTCGGCGCGGTCATTCATGGCGCGCGCGCCAGGAGCGCAAAGTCGATACCCAGCTTTACGGGCCTATATTGTGTCCCAGCAAATATAATATTATAACTTCATCTCACATAAAGCGAAGCGTAAAATATTTATTGTATTTCAAGACGTGTGATTTATGTATGGAAAAGATTTAGTTAGGTGATACTCTTCAGCTTGTATGTTTAATGTAGAGCACACTAATATTATAGAGAAGAAATATTTGATTATATAATAGTGTAACTACTAACTATTTTATATTATAAATATTGCCTTTATCTAAGTTAGTTGACTATTTGAAACTATTTCGATCCGCTTATTCATAAAATCTTCTATACTTAGATAATACTGAAATTAGTCTTAATCCAGTTTTGAGATAGAAATGTATAGAGAAGAATAGTATGCTCTATTTTAATGTCAACTTTACTGACACGACTTTTCAGTCGAATTATACACGTGTACGGAATTATTTTCTCGCAAACTGAATAGAAAAAGAAACGTATTATTTTAATAAAAAATATGATTTCAAAGTATTTCGGTCTATTTATATGTTTTTCCTTTCCTTTCACTTTACTCATTTTTACATTAATTAGTATGACTAAGAGCTCCATCTATTAAATAAAGTTCGACAGTTTCCTTCAAGTTAAAATTAAAAGGCCGTTTTTAAAATTAGTTAAGTATTTGAAAATTTCAATTTGTCGCCGTATGCATAATGTTAAAAAAAAACATATTAATATTGTTAAAAATAACAATTCCTATGAATAGAATTTCTTTTAAAAACTTTTGTTGAAAGCGGTATTTAACCGTTGTTTAACGCTAACTATTCATTGTACCTATTGCATTAAAAATTAAGGCGAACAAATGAAATTGTCCGTTTGTAAACACTAAAGTTTCACAAAGCGGATGAGTTAACTCAGTTGAAAACTTGAATTTATGCAAACAGAATAAAATAATAGAAAATGTTTCGTGTTAGAACTAAACTAGAAATAAAGCATAACTGAATTTCCATTTTGATTAAAATGTTAGATATCATATAAAATGTTTTAATTTATAAACGCAATTGTTTTTATTTCTTAGTAAACCTATTATGATACTATCAGGTATGCCTACGTTTATTTTTTGCTAGATTAGTTTTATACAAATGTAAATAATAATGATTATTTCTCTCCAAATGCAATTTCTACTAAAAATATTAAATAATAATCAGCCAAACTCGGATTCATATTTAATGTATTTCGCATTTTGGCACCGAAAAGGCAGCGCTACGAAAAGCTTCAGCCATATTCGCTCACCTGTTACCTAATTAAGAAAAAAGCCATTGCCCTACATTTCGCGTAAATAGAAACAGTCCTTTCATGACCTGACGCGAATGTATAACTTGTAATTTGGCTCGACACGAGGCAACCGATCCCGCCATAAATAACATAGATAACAAATCTGCCTCACGTACTCTATGACACCTGATGTTTTTACGAGGGCCCTGTAATGTGAAATATGTAATGGGCATGTCATGCTTGCTTGTCATGCTGAGACAGGTGGAGGCGGCGACATGCGGAAATTGTAGCGATGCTAAAAGCTCTATGTGAGAATGTAAGAGTTGTGTGTGAGTTTGAGGCTGTGGTATTCAAAAATTTGGAATTATTTGCATAGTTGCTACATAAAGCTACAGATATAAGGTAATTACTTATAAATTGTATTTTTGATAGTGACGTATTACCAATTTCGTCTTTTAACGAATACCAAGCGAAAACAAAATGAAATATACCACACATTTTTTATGACTGCTGTGTATGTGAAACTTAAATACAATAAATGTTTTATTTAGTGGTAAAAGATTAATTTGCTGAATGTGCGTATTTCATACGCCATATATAAAAAATAATCGAATGTATGGACGTAAATCACGCACAACAAACGACCTATCAAAGTTGTCGTTTAACTAATCTGCACGGGTTTGGTAAAAGCCGATTTTTATCTTCGCCAAATATATCAATCATTTTGAAAAATACCTTTTTATATCCCTTTTTGTATTGGACAAATTATGACGTAATAGCTGGTTGGAGTTATGAATGCTGAGTTTTGTATGTGTAGAGACACTTCGAAGAAATACGATCGCTGAAAAGAACTAAATCCAAATATAATAATTATTGTTTATATGCGTATTTATTTCCGTATAGGTACGCTACACAATTTGATGTTCTTAATTATTATGTTGAGACCCTCTACTAGTACCTAGATGAGAGATATTATGATTAACTGAACTTAATTGGAACGTTTACTTGGAAGATAGGATACTGTAGCATCACATTACATTAATTATTAAACTATAAGTGTTTACTATAATACTTAAATAATAATATATTATAAAGGTGTTGTAAAGGTGTGCAAATCTAACAACTAAAACTACATGAACATCTTCAAATCAACTCCAGATAAAACAAAACTCCACAATCTGAATTCCATCAAGCTATCTACGTCACTCGACCTACATCGCCGATACGATCAACTGGTGACAGCACACTTCGGAGCGGCTTAGCATTAATACTTTGCTAATTTAGTGCTGAGCCCCGCGGTACTAAACACCCTAATACCGGTTGATTTATAGAAGGTACACTACCTGGTATAAATTACCGTTAGGCAACCTAAGCTGACGTTCGCTTAGTTTACGAATTAATGGCTATTCGAGACTTTAATTAACTCCTTGATTGGAATTCAAATTGTCGTAAACGTTGGTGTAATAATTCAATGTTATCGGAAAAGGAAGGACTGATAGGAAGAAACATAGAATAACGTCTAGCTGATAAACTGTATTATTAGATATGAAAAAGCACTTAAAATATTATTTAAGTGCTCTATTCTTATTTATTGAGAACTTATCTCAAGGGATGAACATTGAACGTTATCGTCTATCTGATCGTTAATTTATATTTAGTAGGAGCCTTAGCCTTAGTCTTTTATTTCAGGCGATTCAATGAAATATATTATCTTGGACTCATAATAAACTAATATAAGACATTAAATAATTTAAATACAGGCATAATATCATGAAACACTTCTTTAATAATTACAATCTACCTACATTATTACATACAGACATAATATAATGCTAAGAATACCAATCAATCAAAAATAGTCAATAAATAAAATCCTTCTCAATTTATTTACGAACCTATTTAGTCCGGTCTATGTCCCTGAAAAATTAATAAGTCATAGTACCTACAGCTAGACTCCTTGTGCTCTCCGTACCATCTATTCTTTCATTAGAACTACTTAGAATATTGGCACCTGTATAATATTTTCCATTTGGACCTCGCCAGAAATAAATCTTTTATTCGCAAAACGCAAATACAAGCGATCCCTGTGTCAATCTCATTATAATGCGCAGTTGATCCCGAAGCGCCTCTCACGACCTCGACCGTAATATTAAAAATTCAATTATTTTTATATTATCACTTTTCTATTACGACGTTCCCATTTCAATAAATTATATTTGGAAATTCGCAGAAATCCAAATGCTTTCAAATTACGTACATTAATAATTCAGGAGGCGTATTTAGAATTTTAATTAGAATTGCCTATGAATGTTCTTGCTTAGTTACAAAGTTTCACTATTTATAGGATGATTAACATATTCTAAGACTACTTCTAACATAAACTTAGTAATTATACGGATCCTTCTAAAATTAGTAATTATTAAACAGAAAGCGTTAAGTCTATGAAAACATATTATTATACAAAGTTAACGAAGTAGCTTAGAAAATACATTTTCTTCACCAGTGTTTATATTTTGTAAACGTACAAGGCTTCTAGGTAAAAATAACAATAATGTAGTATTTACAATGTAAATGGGAAATGTCATGAGCTCGATAAAAATAAAGTGCTATCAAGCGAACCTTGTTAAATAAAACTATATACTGTATATTTAATTTATCTTTACTGAGATTTTTATTCACTTTCCCTTGATAGCTATAAAGTATCTTCCTATCTATTGTGTTTCTATTATTTGGAAAGAGTCTGTTATTTTTGAAGAAAGCTCGTCTGTATAAAAGTACAAAATAATACTTATCTTTTTATATAATAACCACTTATCTATTTTGTTTACCATGACTAAACAGTAAACACGTTTTAATAAACTACATTATGTAGTTTCTTTCCACATTCCCTAATAAATAAATTATTTGTATTTAAATGCAAATTTCATAAAGTGTTATAAAATACTCAGAAAATTATTGTATACATTATTTATAACACAAAATACTTTCTCTTTCACTGGAGATAGACGCATGAAATGTATTAAAATATATCAGAGCGCGCTCTTATTGAAATTGTTGGAGTTATTCAAAAAGTTTCTCCATCGATTACACGCAGTCTCTATTGATGACGTGAAAACCTTTTTATATCGAACATTTCTTCGAGAACTTTCCGAGAAACAACTGTCATACAAAAATGCGTTCTGAGAAAAATGTATCTTTATTTATAGCGTTTTTTCTGAGGTTTTCTTGTTTCGAAGTATTAAGATAATATTGTATCGAAGGAATCATTTAAATTTTGGTTTGAAGGTAGGTATATGAAATAGATAAGTATTGGAAAACTTAGATCTGTATGAAATTTGATTATAGTCTGTTTTTAGGGTTCCGTACCTCAAAAGGAAAAAACGGAACCCTTATAGGATCACTTTGTTGTCCGTCTGTCCGTCCGTCCGTCCGTCCGTCTGTCAAGACCCTTTTTCTCAGGAACGCGTGGAGGTATGAAGCTGAAATTTATATCAATTACTCAGGTATACTGTCCCTTGAAGCTGTGAAAAAATCAAACTTCTAAGCCAACGTAATCAAAAGATACAGCCGTTTATGCCGCAAATTTTCGACACTTGCAAAGGAATCAAAACCTACAGGGTGCTTCCCGTGAACTCAGAATCTTGAAATTTGGTACGAAGCAACGTCTTATAGCATAGATAAAGGAAAAATTACGAAAACCATAAATTTTTAGTTACATCACATAATATATATTTTTTAATAATTTTAAACTTACTACCCATTTCCTCATAAACGCGTAGAGGTATTAAATTGAAATTCATACCAAATACTCAGGTCTATATTACCTTTAAGCTGTAACAAAATCAAACTTCTATGTCAACGCAATCAAAAGAAACAAGGTTTGTACGGAACCCTCGGTGCGCGAGTCCGACTCGCACTTGGCCGGTTTTTTTGCACATAGAGTACGTTTCAACTGGATACCTCGCGAATCAAGTCGCGGGATAATGCTTGTAAAAATATGATATAAAAAAAACGATCACATAGAAAAAAACTTATAATGTTATTCTCATATTTAAACTTTATAAACTAAATCGTGGAGTCGGAGGATACTATTAAGTTTGCCTGTTTTCTTGTTTGATTTTACGCGAATATTTTTCATGTAGAAACTATAGATGGATAATTTTATCCCTCAAAAAGTACATAGGTAGATATGTCAAACCGAAATAGTGCCCATTTTATGAAAATTGTAATTTCATCATCATCATCAGTGCTTATTATTATAATAATAATTATTATCCACTTCCGGGAAATAGCTATAGAGCTATTCATAATATACTAGAATACTAGCGGTCCGCCCCGGCTTCGCCCGTGGTACCTACATGTTTAAACTATCCTAATCAAGTTGGATCGAACTGCACATGGTGTGCGAATTTTATTATGATCGGTTAAGTGGTTTAGGAGTCCATTGAGGACTAGGAGATTTATACATATTAAGATATGCTATATTGTTATGTATACTGTTTTTACGCTACAATGCGAAAGAGATGCACATCCCTGGTGCGCCGTGTGCGGGACAGCCCCAATGAAATCATGCGCTGTATAGCGAGTCGACTCGACTGCTGGTATGTGAACCACTGCTGCAGACTGTCTGCTTCCTTGATAGCTTTGTAGCGGTGGAGTACATTTCTAGCAGTCA
>CAJQZN010039750.1:8110-20945 GCA_907164685.1 Colias eurytheme
CACTGAGATGTTAATTGCGCAATTATACAATTATTAATTTGTACTAATGGACGTCAACTACAAGCCGCGCCGAAGCGATGCGACAAAGTATGAGGAGTCTCCAAGAGGCAGTCTGCCGAAATTAAATTGAAGAAAATTTTGTTCCGCGACAGCTATATAGCGTAATGACTCGCGTTGTTTGAAGAGCTTTAGCGGGATTGTATAAGCGAATCTTTTACGTTTATTGTGTTTACTATGTATTTTAAGTGGTATTAACATAATCAGCGCTTTGAATCCGTTATTACGTTTCCCTTCCCGAGTACTTTTAGCGATAAACGCCCCGCGATAAAACTCTTTTCGGAGTAACTTCTTTAATAAAATGAACCTTCAAATTTGTGAAGCGTACATCTTGACTGAAATATTTTGCAAGAGAATTCTTAGCTCCGCAGATAAGTCGAATGAAGATATGAAACTATTTTATATTTCTCGTCTAATCCTTGCATTTCTTAATAGTATTAACGGTTGGTCTTAATAGAGACATTTCATCTAAAAGAAAAATATAAAATCAGACTGGCTTTAACTAAAGAACGTCGCTCCTTTCATGTTGCAATGAAAGAGTTTGAAAAGAACGTTCCATATTATATTAACTATGTCGATATATCTCTTCAATAAAACCATAGAAGCACAGAGTAGAAATCCTTTGCATAACTTCATATAAAATTTCCCAGTATCACACAATGGAATAACTAATAGTGTGTAGGTACTCTGTACAACGGAGCTTAATTTCGTCGCGTGTTCGCCAATAAACCCCACAAAACATTAAAATAATTGACATACAAGGGAAGATAACATCGATCATTGTTATCGCGAGTATAATTAAAACTCGCAGATAATTTTTAAAAGCAATGTTGACGGGGCTAAATAATTGGCGGTAGACATGCGTTGCATGTGCCGGTGTATTGTAGTTTGAGCGATTAGGCATAATTACAGTAAACACGTACTTACCTATTCGTAATTACTATTTATGGGTCAATGATTTGCCGAATTTATTTGATAACAAAACACATATTTTTACTAAGTATCTGCTATATATTTTTCATTTGAAAAGTATAGGTATTGCTCTAGTATGAACGCAATTACTTTGCGATTTATAGCATTCAGTTTGTTAGGAAAACGAGTGATCGTTATGTATGTTTAATGAGAAATACCAGGAAAGGAATGTCATATTTTGACCGAATATAACGAGAATTCAGGAAAAGCCGATGCTTGTCACAATCGATACTCTGATAAGAGGATTGTACTTCCAAGGGATGATCCACCCTTTTATCTGCCATTTATTATTTCACAATTTAGATTATACGATCAATGTAATTCCATGGACCAATTTACTCAAGTCCATGGTAATACAAGATATTTATCTTTATGATAAAAGTGTTGGCGATGATGCCATTTTCCTTTCTATGTTAATATTACAGATTTGACGACAGGCTGTATAATCCGACCAATTTGTGAAGGTATGTCATTGAAACTACTTTATTTATACAAGTTAACATTATAACGAAAGATCAAGAAGATGTATGTAAAGGTATGCCATTGAATCATTTATTTATACCAGTTAACATTATAACGAAAGATCTAGAATTTCTATCATGTTTTCCCGCTTAAATTTAATCTAAGTTTCGATCATTTACAGATAGATCTTTGAAGAAAAAAATACGACACCCTTTCTTGTATTTCAAATCATGCAATAACATTCACGCAAGCCAAATAAACAAAACTAATAGCCTCCTATGCGTTTTATCGTACACCCACATAACATATCGTGTCGGAACACATTGCGTATCACATTACGTAGTAACAGAAGTTCGCGTGTTTGTATGGGTGTAGTCAAGCATCTGCTATTTCGCACAGTTTGAAAAAACCTCCATTTCTTTTTGTGTTAACAACGTTAACACTTAAAGTTCGACGTGACAAATCTTTGTATTAGTCGATAAGAATTAAAACAAAGAAAAATATAAATTAACAAAATTTTTGTTACTTTTTGAATTGGACAAAAATATAAAACATTAAATCGATCTCAATTAATATAAAATAATTTTTACAAAGAAAAACGCGTTGGGTATGTGTCTCTTATAAAACTAATATGAATAATATTGGCATGTCCATATTTGCAACATTTATTCGTGAATCCTAATTTAAATTAGTTTATTTTAAAACTGGATGTAGAACACTTATCCGAAAATACACGCCAAGACGCTATTCCATTGGTCGGTTACACCTTAGGTTAGGGAACGCCGCGCCGTAATTGTAATGACGAGCCATAAGAATTAACACGTATTCTAAAAGGAACTTCACACATTATTATTATCAAACAGTATCAAATTGTTGTTTGAAAATTAATTTCGTAAACAATTTTTCACGACGACAACGATGACTAATATTAAATTAGATTATAGAAAGGATTAATCTTGAAGTTGTAAAAGTGTTAAAATCAAACAAAGACCCCCCCGCCATTCTGTGACAATTAAGCTTTTCTAAAAATAACAAATTTGTGATTTCAACTTCGAAACGTGTATGCAAAAATCGTATCACAGTTTAAAATACCAAAACATAATAAAATAATATAGATCAAATTGTTGAATATTTAACGGGATCAACAGACCTAAAATACGTAAAAAAACGCATCACGTTCAACATTTTCCAAAGTCAAGTTTAAATAACAACAAAAAAATAAGCACAACCTCTCGCACCATCGTCCATGACTCATTATCTCCGTGAAAAATATTCAAATAGACATTCCGTGCAAACATTTTGGCGGCAAAATATAACGGTTTACAGCGTCTCAGGTAGCCTGAGGGATGGCAGAAAAGGTGTAAGAACAAATGACATTTTTCGTACGAAAAATAGCGGTAGGGACGGGTCGGCGCCGGGGGCTGAGCGGATAAATTCAATTCAATTAGGCAAAACTTCTGAACGCCAAGTCGCTCGGAAGATGGGACACTTACGTCCTTAGCGGGACCTCGATTAATTTTCTCTTGAAGCGTGAGCTTTAATAACGCCTACGTTGTCACAACTTGTGACGCTGCTATATTGCTTATAGCACTGGGGCGTCGCTGCTGAACTAGGGCTTCGCATGTTTGCCATTAATAGACCAATATCGTTTGCGACAGGCTGTCAATACAGAGTTTGATTTTCTGTTAGCATTTCAATGTATTCTTGTAAATTATTATGCTGTAAGATATTATGTGATACATTTAAAAATAGTCGCATCCTAAAAATGTCAGTATTAATGAAAATAACTGGTTTAGAAATATCACACAATATTTATACAAATTTAGTAAATTCAGGCACGAATCGCCGATATCATCCACAAGCATTTTAATCCAATCTCTACCTCATATATGGGATCAATAACTATATCTGCCAACGTGCAATCGTGTCGCTAATCGCAATTCAATAATACCTACACAACATATACACCGAACACAAACGCAACACTCGACAAATATGCCAGCAGCCAAATCCCAAACAAACAGGCACTACAAATAAGAGTCTCATTCCCGCATGTCCATCACGATGTTATACCTACCTACCGCTGCAGTGACGTAGAAACTGGCGGACCAATACAACATTCCGCAAATCCGATTAATTAGACGACGCTCCGACATAATAACCACGGCCTCTGGACGCTTTGTTCAGTTCCGCGTCGGCTAATCAGATTTCATACTTTGCGATAATGTGCCGGAGGGTCGGTGCGTGTTCTCCTTGTATATAATTTCGTGTGTAGTTAAGACGCCAAGGCTGGGTGGGAAAACTTAATGTAGCTACGTGATATAACGACCTTTGTGCGCAGTTGAGAGTCTAGAGACTGGAAATATAATATAACCTGCACGTAACTTAGTATTTAGCAATAATAACTTCATAGTATAAAGTGGAATCTTAATTACGTTTCAAATGGTAACAAGTCTTAATGATGTACGTAGGTACAAGATACGTTATTTATATGAATTCTCACTAATTTTAGTGAAACAAGTTTCATCGTTCAGTTCATAAATACAGAATAACATTTCGTTAATTAAATATCATCATAATATAACGAAAATCTTAGACGAAAATACTCAAAATCGACGCAAAGTTGAACAAATATGTCACATTAATTAAACAAAAGTTTTCTCGTAAAATTTCTATTTCGCTCGTATAACGCCCTTTAACACAAAACGGTACAAGTTTATTTCGGAGCTCTGACATACTCGACTCTCGAAGTTTGTAATTAAAAATTGGGCCCCGTTTGAAACTTTCGGCTAAAATTATCCGGTCCATCTCATATTTTCATCTAAACCTCATACATGGAACAATGCTTAAGCGCGCCTGACGTAACCGTATTTTCAGCAGAAAAGTTTACGTGGACAAGCAAGCAATTTTGGCCATTAGCGGAGCACATTCAAGTCCATTATTAGCATTCATGTATTTTAAAAATACTCAGATTTTCGTCACAAATTCGCAGTCCCTAAGGGTCGAAAGGGAAGGGCCGGTTCCTTCCGTCCCGGGACCGCTTTTGTCATGACTTTATTAAGCACAATGCAAATCATATTTACGCATATAGCGTATAGCGCGCGATACAATAAGCCGAAGATGGAGCGGAGCATCTGCTGTATCTGGCGCTTATTACGTATACAAAGATTTCCCAACGATCCATTTGCGCGTCTATTGCTCGACACATTCTTGCATTATATAATAATTCTGAGCGCATTTTTCATAGCGAGATTCGAGAATGCTCGCACCTGTCACGGTTTTCCTTTCTGAAGAATATTACATTACGTGTCTCGGAGTGTCGTCTTGGAAATGGTAGCGTCCTCTCGCGGCGTCTCGTCAAACCGCCGTCGGATGTATGACGGCTACATGTCGGTAATGGGATTGTGCTCTACGTCCTAATGCACCATTGTGTGTGGAAACCGACGCGTCTGAACAATACGCGTCGATACGTTTTATTGCGTGCCGTATGCAAATAGTGACACCAGCGTCGCTTCGTGTCAGAGAGAAATAAACAATGCGTTCGAACGTATGTGTGTTCGAGTAATACGTTTCTGTTTATTCACAGTACTTTGTGTTAAACGTTGGCGTAAATAATTTCCCTTAATAATAGACCGTTTCATTTCGTTCTGTAATTATTGAGAAAATAGCCATCGCAGTGAGTCAGAGTGTAAATTAGGGCGACGCCAGTTCTTTATCGCCATATAATGGGTAGTTTCAGGCCGGCTGTTTCGAGTTAAATTCTGAATTACACTTAAAACTCGCGCCCTCGTGTTCTAGAACGAATTGAGTATTAATTTCCTCATTTGAATTTGCCGAATTTTGTTCGGATAATGGTATGATTGGGAGATTTATAAGTCTTTATAGCGGAATTAATTATGAATTATGCAAGGAATTATTCGATTTCTTACATTTAATACTTTTAGGCACAATTTCCGTTTTTTGCTGCTTATACTAGCTGCTCATACAAATTTAAATCGAAGTTCATTTTCATCTCTATTCAAGTCTCATTTGCTTGCTTCTAAAACCTACACATGATTATGTTATACACATAATCTCGTATCTTCATACGCCATGAAAAGACGATAAGTATAAAACGTTCCTACTAGAAAATACTAACAGACAGTACATTCAATAAGCAAGTCGCATGTGAACGATAAACGGCTGTTATGCACTACTGTGCACTACACTCCGGCCTGCCGAACGGACAATTTCATATAGACCAAGAGCATGGTGATGTATCTATACAGATTTATCTATTTGTTTAGGAATTGAAGTACTATCATATTATTGTTGTACTTTTTTATGTAAATAGGGAAAAGATTAGAAGTTTATTCTAAAGTAACGTACTTACATTGCATTGTTTATATATTTACATTGCTATGATCTTCTTTCGTGTTTTTATTTCTGTTAATAGGGCTTATAGGTGGTAGGGTTCAGAAAATTTTCGATTGGAAATCTAACATACACCCCACCGCACCTACACGTATGAAGCGACAGTGATATGTTGCTATTAATTGTATCGTTTTGGGGTCTTATAGCTCGATAATAATCTATAGTGGTCAAGATATTCTCCGTCTCTCAAACTACACCAAAACTGAGACCAACAATACCGGTACTTATAAAGCGAACTAGCGCAGTCCCGTAAGAGCCATCGACGGTGCACACTGTACGTGGCCCGGGCCGGGAACTGAACAAAACGCTCGTAGTGTACACCCCGCCGTACACTTGCGAAGCGACTGTAACGTGTACCTACCAATAGTATCGCTTTGGGACCTTATAGCTCGATTATACTGAATATTGGTCGAAGATCAAGGAATTTGTCGTATTAAATTGCTATCGAAAAAAAAAATATTGTTACGTAAACGATTCCCTTAATTCATATCATATCACGCTGAATGATAAGATTTCAAATGTTAGAAAGTTTCAAAATAATGAAGTCTTGTCTAAATCGTAACATAGTTATCTGATCTATTATAACAAACTGCGCAAATAAAACCAAATTTCACGATAAATAAGCTACTAACGACAAAAGCTAACAAGGTTTAACCCAAATTGATTCAGTCGTGTTTCAAACTTGGTAAATTTCGCTTTAACGAGATAACATTGAATTCCTTACTGGAATATAATTAGCGTATCCCATTTACATAATCGCTCAGAGCTACCAGGCGAAAGTCAGCGAAATCTTAATCAGTGCTAACTGAACGTGTTTTCATACAATGTGGTAACGACTTACATGTAGGTTAATAATTGTTAACACGGTAACGCGTGAACGTAACAATCGAATACTTAGAACGGAATAATTTGTACTCTATTTTTAATAATCGGTACCAATTTTCAGGAACAGTTTAAATTTTATCTCTATATAGTGCAATAAATTCTGACAATAAAGCTTGATATCGCTTCGTGTTCATGGCAGGCAAAAAAATCAAGTATTGATGGTAGAATATTGGTAGCGAGCGTCTAGCAATAAAAAGCTCCTAATTATAGAAACTCCTTATATATTTTATGAAATTCATACTACGTTGATAATATAAGGAATATTACAGTAAGAATATAAATAGAATAGACAGAATGTTATATCGAACCCTACACAGTACCTACTCGAATCATCCATTGAACGACGTCAGAGTAGCTAGAAAACTTTCAGAGAAATAATATCCGATGTACGGAACATTTCAGTAAAGTGCAGCACGTATTTAAAGAGTACTGGAGATAGCGTCGTCCATTGGCATTAAATAGATTCAGATAAGGACAGACGTACCATTCAGCATTTCGACGAATCTCAAAGACTTTCCCCGGTCAAAAGCGAGAAGTCTAGAAAAATGCATATAGTGCCCTTACTCACGTAATGTAATCTGAGGATCTTTGCTTTTGATCTGAAGATTTAAGTAAGGTTCCGAGAAATGAAAGACGCTGCTAAAGGATGTGCATTTTTGTTGGTCTCAGTATTGTATATGTCCAGGCTTTTACATTGTAAGAAGGAAGAGCATATTCAATTTTGTTTTGTTGAGTATTTCATATGGTTCATCACAAATTAAAGTTCTTATTTCAGTATTTAACACTATTATTTATAACGGTTTCCTTTTGAACATATTTTCATATTATACTTCTTCTTCTATACAGATTATGTTATCAATTTTCATATACCTAGTGTTTGCAAAATAAAGCGATAAATATAACAACATAGTATCGTTATAAACCAGAAAATATAACTGAGTTATACGTTACAAAATCGAATGAGCAATTTATTTGTGATACCATAAATATTGCGTAATTCAAATATATCTAAATGTTTTCAATCCAATCAAAACAATATTTTATCGAAAAACAAATTTTGCTATAAAATATTTAAATTATCACTATAAGCGTATTCGGTAAACGTAATTTTAACTAATTGGTATGGTCTGCTGTATTCACAGAAATAATTTCAGATCATTACTGTACACTCATTGGCGTCACGTTATACAAAATTATAAAGAGATAAAATAGCTGTGGGCTTGCGTCACTAATTGGCTTCACAATCGTCCAGCATCATGTTGAGAGTTCACGACCCCATACGGACATAAATAGAAAATAGAATTCCTAATAGAAGTCCCAGCCAACGCTTCTCAACAGCGAGTCTGAGACAATCTCCGTTAATACCCTTATATATTGTCATTGACCACGGAGCCCAGTATTCTCGTTATATAAAATAACATGTCCAGTCTAGGCCATTCCTGTTATTACTGTATCGCAGGAGCCAGACTCAGAATGTTATGATAATGTTATTGGCAAACGTCTGCACGGACTCCAGATAGGTCAGATGGTGTAATTGACGGATATACGGCGTTATACTATCTAGGAAATTACATCGAATGTAAAGATTATACAGAGAAATACGATGTGATATAAATCTTTATCAGATTTTTTAACAATCTCCTCTAATCGTAACTACATTCTGATTTTTTACAACGCTTTAAATCCAGCCCAGTTTCAATTTCACAATTAGATTAATGCCTAAAGAATTCCATCATAATTCCGACCGAAAACACGGATTAACCTCTATAAAATGTCAAATTGAAATCGAAAGCCAGTTCAGTCAAATAATTTCATCAGAAAACCGCTGCCAAAATCGTCAATATGACCTTTGATCCATCATTAATCTCACCGCAACGTAGCGCGCTCCGTCTCCTGCAAATCTCCATTGAAACGGTTTAATATTTCACTTTTAAAAGCAAGTTGTAGATAATACGACGGGAAATGTTTCGAATGTGATTCATGGAATGCTCCCGCTGTATTCCCAGTTGAGAATGGAGCGCCTTTTAGTTTAGACTGTGCTATCGTGATTCCGATTCGAAGACGAAGTGTCCCAAATATATTTGTGAGTCGGGACCGTCGTTGTACTTATCGGTAAACTTTTTATCTACTCCCGGCACTCTTTATGTGCCTATATTTTTACTGAAACGCTGTTGTACGAAGATATTTGTTTAGTTTATTGTTGTTCTTTCTATTCTATTTACGACAAACTTCGTTTGTTAAAAAAATAATCGTCTCGAGAAATATTTTATTCCTAAGTACCCAAGTTCTAAACAAATATGAATGAAATGAAAATTGTATGGTGATGGACGATTCGAATATTCGTTAGAAATATCAGATACTGTTGATGAAAGGACACACCGAGTATTTTTAGCGTATCTGTTCCATTCACGTCGTGTTGATTTTGTGACTTTCGTTCAAAGGCCAAGTTTTAATCAAAATTTTAACATTCACCCCGTTGAAAAATAAAGTCAATCAAGTATATTTTTTTTTGTTTATACCAGCCTAAAATTGATTCCAGAATAAAGAAAAATAAATAAAAGCGGACATGAAGAGGACTTAGCTGCCACAGACTAATTCCATAAGTTCCTTAACTATACCACCTCTATATACCTATAAAACGTATCCAAAACAAAACATAACTACACCGTTCAGACTCCCAGTTTCAATGAAACATAATTAATGTGCATTTACACAGGCGCTAAACATCATTAATATGTTAAGCGAGGAGTAACTATGCATAGGCCCGAGCGATCAAAGACTAAATGCCGAATGGCTGTAATCAATTCGGGAACGCGGCGTTTTCTGTTCATTGACGCATTTGCTAATGCATATTTGATGGATTACGCGAAGCATTTCACTTTGTGGATCGTTTTCAATATGATACAGATAATAATCGACGTTCCGTAATTGCATTATGAGATTATGCGAGTGGATTCGGCTAAATTTGTGAGCTCTTTGATGGCAAATAAATTAAACCGATTACATTTTGATGAAATAATTCTAATACAATATTTTAATTAAAAAAAAAAACATCACAGATAATATAGAAGCTCGAATATTTGCGTTATAAAATGACCTTTCGCATGCAATCATAATTCTTTTCTCGTCAGAACATCAAATCATTCAATAAAACGCTATGTTTCTTAACTTTTATAAAACAGGTCCTTCAATTTTATTAAATAAAACTCCTAGTAAAACGCACTTGACATAAAATAATTCAAATTTACATACTTATTTATATTATACGTTACGAACTGCGTCTACCTAGTGCCATAGCAATGCCTCTCAAGACTGTCAAGTACTGGCGGCTCCGCAGAGCTCGTACCAAGTTATTTGCCATTCACAAGTCAATAACACACGTATAACACAACCCCGCTGCATTCAACACAACATCATTTAAATTAATGATCGCGTTTTTTTTTCCAACTTATGCACCGAGATTTAGTATGAAAGGCGTACCTAGTTGAAAAGTAAACCCTCGGTAATGGTCATTAATCAAGTAGAAGGCTTAATTGGACGGGCGGCGTCCAACAGACAGCAACGTTGAGAAATAAGCTACGTATTAACTATTATTAAGAAATTTTGCTACGTTTATAATGGCTTAATAGGGCACGCTATATATTCGTTATACTGAACGTTGATGATTTCATATTGAAACTTGCAATTGTAATTCGATTATGATTAACACTGCAACTGTGTTCAACATCAGTTAGGTATACTAAAACTATTGCACGCCTCATAAGCGAAGCGTTGAGGTGGGTACTACTGTCACTTCGCGCAAAACATCTGATTTTTCAAACTTAAAATGTCTTTATGTATCATACATTGCACTTGTAAGATAATACATACACACACATATTAAGAAAAAACACTATTTTTAACGTTCATGATATTTTTGATGTCATTTTTGTTATTTAAACTAGTTAAAAAACAGTTTAAAAAAGTTCTGTCTTGGACGTCCGTGTGTCTGTATGTGCGGATCCTTTTTCTTGTTAACACGATAGCGACCGAAATACTTTAATAATCGAGTCTTTTCTTTTCTCTTACGCTTGAGTATGCTCAGGAATAGAACCCTTTCATTTTTCAGGGTCTGATTCGATGTGGTTTAATTGTTATTAAATAAACAAAAATAATAATTAATAAATATTTATTAAAAAAAAATTATGAGGCGTGCACTTTTGGATTTTCCAAATTATATGCAGTTTACGTTCAAGTCGTTGACGAGTCGATGTGTTGAACCGTTCAACGCTTCGACTCGTGCCTAACTTCAGCGCTGTCAAAAAGATTTGGGAGTTCGACTCGCGCCTATCTTCAGCTCGGCCAAAACGAAAGGCGAGCACTGACACTCACCTGTCCATGATTCACATAGCCGTGCCGCTTCGCTATATCGTCCACGTGCTCCCTGCCCGCCGGCACGTGCACCGCAAAGTGGTTGTGGTACATCGGCTCCGGGAGCGCGGCGCACGCGGCGAGCGCGGCCAGCAGGGCGAGCGAGCGCCATGACAGCACCATCGTGGGGACGTCAGCAGTGTGGCATCACTGGCGGTGTGCGCATGCCGTGCTGTGTCTGAAATAGTATACACTGATGAGCACCACAATATTAGGTACGATTCAAAAGGATACCTACTGACTGATTAGGCTTTATTACATCGTCTCAAACTTTTTTGTCTGAGTGTTGCATGTCGTTTGTTAAAGATCTAAAATGTTCATAAATCCACACAACACTTTTTTATTTACTCAAAACTAAAACGTACATTGCATATATTATCTCAGTTCTTTTATCTATATCACAGTGTTCTGATAGTGTGTTCTGTATTATTACAATAGATACTATTTGAAGTAAATAATATCTATGTAGCTAGTTATTACTTTGTCGTACGTACAGTCACTAGTAATGTGTTTGTACTATCGATTTGCTGGTCTTTTCATTCACGAGTTCTTGTGAACAGTATGCCGTACAATTTTTCATCCCCTTATCTCATAAGAAAGAGTATGTATGTGAGAAGGCAAAGATTCCATCTTTATTAAAATTCATCCTTCCGGGAATCGGGAATAAAAATGTAAAGAGATACTTTCGCGTTTATATATTCGTATTTATTAGTTACTGAATAATCAATGAATCATATAAATTAATAGCTGTACG
Source organism: Colias eurytheme (assembly GCA_907164685.1). NCBI lineage: Eukaryota > Metazoa > Arthropoda > Insecta > Lepidoptera > Pieridae > Colias > Colias eurytheme. The sequence goes on from CAJQZN010039750.1 coordinate 20,064, forward strand.
AAATAAATTAGTTTTATATCTATTAATACGGTAAACGGAAATGCTGATTCGATGTACCAAGAATTCCGTTTTCCCGTAGTATTATCAAGGATAAAGCTAAGCTAAATAACGTTTATGTATCTATTATTACGAATATTAATTATGTATATTTTATTTCAAAACAAAAACCATTATTGTGTATACATTTGAAATAAAAACTTGATTTTTAGAAAAATTACAAACTCGAAACCTTTCTATCAGTAGGATTTTTCGTTCTATCTAATTGTATCTATTAAAAGAACAACAACAAAACAAATCACCTATACAATTTGACGCGCGTTCGTGCCGTGTACGGTCTACAATTACTTCAAATTCAAACGAAATAAAATAAAATTTTCATACTGGCCAGTGTAATTTATTATCAAAACATCAGAGTATTTAACGAGAGCGTCAATAGAACTTGTTTAATTATAGAATCTCGCGTAACACAAAGTCCTGAGGGCTAAATTAAAATATTATAAAGAGCTGCTTTCCCTCTACACGTGCCCGTTTTATTAACCGACTTGGAAAAATAATATACCAACGTATAATATTCATTTATTTAAATTTGTATCATCGATACACACAACATAAATTTAAAGCGGATTCGGGCCACAATAAACATATTTGTAGTAGCGCGTCACGCTAAGATAAAACGCAATAAGCGAACGCACGAACGTTTAAAAAAATCCGCGGGAAATCCTCAGATTATCCAGATAAGCCACGAGGGCAAAGTATGAAAGGCCTGACCGTGAATATATCAAAAATATTTATGAAATTTCGTTTGGAAATTTATTTGACGTCCGCGAGGGAGTTTGTAGACCGGGAGATACTGACACAAAATTTCGAGTCATTTGTAACAAG
>CAJQZN010039751.1:0-25179 GCA_907164685.1 Colias eurytheme
ATATTTTTTTTCGGATAGGCCCAGTAGTTTTTATTTTATGAGCATTTTTGTCTGTACTCGATGACTAAGTTGATATGTAGCAAGTAACTTTGATTCACTTCCCGGTAACCGATTGAGCTGAAATTTTGAATACGTATGTAAATTTGATAGCGATGAAACATTATCATGACATGAAGCTGATTTGATGATGGAATCGGAAGGTGGCCATAGGAACTCAGTAATAATATATTGACTCAACTTTATCGAGTTTCGGCTCGTTTGATTCGTGTTGAAAAATACACTAAAAAGTATTAAATAAAAATAACTGCGTTAAAAACAACCGACTTCAAAAACGGAAAAGTAAGAAATAAAAAAGATTTGATATTATTAACTACTACATAATATTATTGTACATATTTCGCAATAAAAAGTGGCCTATGTCCTTTCTCGGGTATCAAAATATCTCTATACCAAATTTCATGCAAATTGGTTCAGTAGTTAAGGCGTGATTGAGTAACAGACAGACAGACAGAGTTACTTTCGCATTTTTAATATTAGTATGGATTTTACACACATTTTATTATGATTTATAACCATTTAATGTTCCAATATTTCGTCGTATTAACATTAAAACTAGATATATTCCCAATAGAATAGATGAAGAGGATAGTGTTTGTAATAATTCAAACCACTCGGACTTTATCTATATATACGAACATTAATTTCTAAATTCAAATTAATTTATTGCATGAACTTGAAAAAAATTTGGAATATCATTTTTATAACCTAATAAATAAAGAAACCTTAATCAAACAAAAAGACAAGCAAAGGTTTTTCGAAGAAATTATATTGAAGGTTGATTTTTAGATTGCAAATAAACAGATGTTTTAGAAACCTGGATCATCTGTCAGTGTTGCGCTGCATAATGTGTAATGCTAAGGTGTAAACTCTAACGGTGCATTAACATCAAAAGAACATAGAGCTAGAGCTAGAGCAATGCTCTAATGCTCATTATTTCGTGATTTTCTTGTATAAACGTAAACTCGCATTCAGTGTTGGAATGCACCGTGACACATTATCAGATGATTTACTCAACTACAAATGTAAATTTCATATTTTTACCAATTTTTAAATCCTTACCGATTAAGGTTATTCAGGTTTATTTGGAAACAATACATATAGACAAATTAGACGCGACGATCGCCTCAACTAGCAACATACCTGTGCTAGAGACGATCGACGCCTTCCGCTCCAGACTTAGCCAGTATTGTTTAGTTAACTTATATACTGCTCGTTACATATTTTTGACGACGCGGTTGGCGCAGTGGTAATGTAACTGCCTACTGAGCCGACGGTCCCGGGTTCGATCCCCGGTCAGGGCAAATATTTGTGTGATGAACTCAATTATTTGTTCTTGGGTCTGGGTGTTATTATCTATATATGTATTTATTAAATATTATATTTATCGTCGCCTAGTACCCACAACACAAGCCTTAAATGAGCTTACTGTGGGACTAGGTCGATTTGTGTAATAATGTCCTATAATATTTATTTATTTATTATTTATTTATTTTTTATAAGAACTAGAACCTCTATGAAAGAATTTGCTTTTATATAATCATAAAAGTAACAGGCTCTATGTTACTACAATTATTAACAATTCTAATACTAATAAGAGGTAAATCAAACGCTTATAAAATACAATTTAGTAATTGTATAAGTTTTCGATTGTATTTTATTACAATTGTCAGATTGTAAAGTTACGAGCATTCACTTGAGGTGCCTTTATACTTTGGAACAAACGAATCGGTCTGAAAACTCGTCTTATTTTAATTGTACAACTTTGTGTTTAACAGAAAGTTTACAGATATTTTAAGAATGTTTTATCGTATTTGTGAATTATATATTTTTGTCATACAGGTTTGTAGATAGAGCAATACTCTATGGAATTCAATGTGACTTCAAACATTGCTTAACACGTTCGCTGCGAAACAGGGCTTGAAACACCCTGTCCGTGTCTCGTCGTTATAGCGGTAGGAAAAAACTTAAACTTCTCTGTCGTGCGGGAGGCATAACTTCCATCTGGTTCAGTGTAGGAAAGTGATATCTATATATCTGAGATGTGCTATTGATTCCTAGTTCAAAGGTATACCGACCTTAATACCGGGTTTCTTAGACCTCGTGCCGCACTGAACAAATAAAAATTCTAACACAGTGCGGAACGAGGTTGCGAACACCTCGTACCACCGCGCACCTCGTACCGCACCCTAAGCTAGCTGCACGCGGTTAGTGTTGTGCAACGCATTCGAGACTATTTGTGGAACAACTTATTGAAGCTTTTACAAAGAAGGACTTGAATGTGGATACAGGTACCTAATTTTCAAACTACTCGTTATAATAAATATCGTTAATAGAAACGTGAATGTGACATGTTGAGTAACTTTCTTCAAATAGGTTGATAATCATGATTACTATTAGTGTGTTTGTTCATTGAATCAACTAGCGGCAAATCCAAAACACCCGGCAATCGGTGTATGGCTCATCAAAATTTAACTCTTGCCCAAGTCAACAAGCCAACAAACAAGGCACATCATCTCTTAAAGGGATCAAAGACGAGGAGATGTGTAGGATGTTACGAAAAACTCCGCATCTTCTTAACAAGTCGTGAGGCCGACAAAAAAAGTAAAGGAAATTTTCACAGAATGCACTGGTTGCAAACAATATTCTGGTTTGGCCTGTTTTAATAAAAAACATCCATAAGTTTGATAAATACACTCACCGGCACGGAATCTTGGCCACTTACAAATTTGCCGATAAAAAAAGTTTGAAGTGTTTTTCACGATTTTTTTGTATGCAGATATGTTAACATATTATTTGTTTAATTTTATGGTAAGAAATCATTAAGTTTGAGAATAATCTTTTACCACTTTTTAAGAGTTACTCGAAATTTGTGATTTGTGCGGTTAAGCCGAAGTTACGAATTGTTCGTTTTAAACTTTTTTCGATTTCGTTTATGCCGTTTTAAGATATTGTTATTGTTGTACTGTAGTCAATGATCATAACAAACAATAAAAAATGCCGTTAACATCTGAACAACCTGCTCAGGCCATGACAATGTTAGACCAATGACTGTCGCAACGTAAAGTACCTAATGTACAGTACGTACAACGTTCAGCGATTCACTATGCATGGAGAAGATACCAGGAGACTGGCAGCTACATGTGCAGACCAGGAAATGAAGGCGTGAGGTGCACATCAGCTCGAGAGGGCCCGTTTATTGTTCAAGAGATACTCACAAATGGCTTTCTGACAGTTTTTGAGATACGCCACCGGCTCTAAAACACAAGGATAATAAATGTGAGTGAGCAATCGGTGAGAAGACTAATGAAGGAAGTTAATTTGAAGGTTTGCAGACCAGCACGCCGTCCAGAACTCCTCAGACATCACAGAGAAGCACGTCTTCGTTTTGCACGAGAACATGAAAACTGGACCCACAGCCAGTGCGCTCGTGAGGTGTTCACAGATGACTGCTAAGGCACTTTACGAGCTTCTGATAGCCAAGAGTCAATATAGAGGAGACGAGAAGAGAGGTTTTCACCCATCACCACACTCAAACTGCGATTTTTCATGGAGGGTCAATAATGGTATGGGGAGGTATAAGTTCCGATGCTCGCACGGAGTTAGTTATCGTAGATGATGGCTTAAATTTGATCAGGTACATCGAGGAAATTCTCCAGGAACATGTTCAGCCCTATTACAGGTTTATCAGTGAAGAAAATTTGCTACTAATACACTATAACGCACGTCCGCGTGTCATACGATGCGTATAAGAGTACCTTCAAGAGGTTATTATCGAAATATTGGAGTGGCCAGCTCATAGCCCGGATCTTAATCCAATAAAACACATCTGGGACATGCTTAAAAGAAACATAAAGTTCGATTCCAACCCAGCACCAATGTTAGATGAGCTTAGAAATACAGCTGGGGCCGTTTGGTACACTATAGCTCAAGTGGACATCAAAAATGTCTTCTAGAGTATGCCAGACTGGATGCAAACAGTGTTTAAGGCAAGAGAAGGAAACACCCTATATTAAAAGGTTCAATTTTTTTTTATGGAAACGTTCCTTCTAATTTTTGTGCATTTTTTAAGAAATCATTTAAATTTCACAGGAAAAGCGTAAATTCTTGTTTAATTCATATCTACGCGGTAGTACTTCTTATAAACTTCCAATTATTACTAAAAGTTAGTTAAAACATTAAAGTAACTAGTTTTGATCAAATTTTTATTGAATTTTGTAGTAGAAAAGAAATAGTGTTATTTTACGCAAAAATTTGCAGTGGCCAAGATTCCGTGCCGGTGAGTGTAAATACAATTAAATAAAATCGATATTTCTTTTCCCATCACTAAATTATATGAAAAACTGCTATTGTTCAGTGCGGTATGGGGTACATCAGACCCCACATTTTATTTTACCCATAGAATCTAAACTAACTAATCTAACCACGGGCGGCGGTAGATTTAGGTTAATGAACTCATTGTTAATAATAATCACGACAAAAGCCGCACACTTTGTCTTATTTGGCGCCAAAAAAAGGATTTTGGTCTCCTACGGGCGGTGGGGTTTAATATGCCTCGTGCCGCCATAATCTCTGGTATAGAACAAGGTTTAAAACGACCCGTAACGCAGTAATGGAAAGTACAGATATATCTGTGCCGCAGCGAACGTGTTAACTGTGATTCTCGAATTTTTTAACATTTTTGAAGTGAAAACTTCTTTAGCGGCGTTGAGCACTTTTTCTGTAATGGGTATAAAATCTTAAACACGCGTCAGGACACGTGACCTGATCGAAAAAGCGTAAGACGGATGGAGAGAACTCAACGTTAATAATCAAGTTTTCACTTCTGCCGGCACTCCCGGAGTGCAAGCCGTCTTTTTTTTTGAAGTGAAAACTTCTTTAGCGGCGTTGGGTATAAAATCTTATACTCGCGTCAGGACACGTGGCCTGATCGAAAAAGCGTAAGACGGATTTTTTTTAGCCCTTATATTCCATGCGTAAGACGGATACCATTCCAAAATATCAAACATGCTGAACGACGAACGTTAATAATCAAGTTTTCACTTCTGCCGAAACTCCCGGAGTGCAACCCGTCTTTTTTTATAGATTACTTAAGTACGAAACATTCAACATTAGATTATGTTTAGTTATCTCTCACCTGATATATTCTGTCCACCATTCATTCACACATTTCGTCCTTGAGAAAATAATTTATAGGTATGTCTGGCGACTATGAGCAATCACTCACTCTAATTGTAATGATTCTCACCTGCGTACATCGTAATCTTAATGAACAGATATTACATATTTTACAATCCATATTGTAATACACAAATATTCGGATTATTATTTAGAAGGAATACCCAAAATATTTACGCGAACCCACAGAATATTTACGGAAACAGTCGTAAGCTTTAAAATTGTATCCTTAAACTAACTAATATTCTAAACACGCACTGAACATATTCCAGGACAATTTCCTCGCATCGTGTTAACAGTGTGGTCAAGTTAAACTCAGGTGAATAGTCTTGTTTATCTGTACTAGCTCGTGGTCAATATGCTTGATACTGATAAACCATTGCTTATTGACATGAACACTGATCTCTTTACATACAGTATAGGTAATAATATTACCTTAGAATAGAGACGTGTTAGGCGTTGAAAATTTATATCTGAGTAGGTATTATTTTGGTTGTGATTAATAATATGTTGAATGTGAAATAATATTGTTAAAAGAATTAAATCCTTCACAATAATATATTACTGAATTATTTGTTTAAGACATTGGTCGGCTCACGTCTGCTGTCAGAAATTCGTCCTTTCTTAAGTGATAAGAAGTGTATCTAACAGACTCTCCTCTAAATTAAAGTAATGTATAGACATAAATATATAATGTATTAATACTGCTATCCTTAATCCACAGATTTGTATATATCATCAAGATCTCTAAGACATATTTACCATCAAGTATAGTGCCCGACCCACGTACAATAATATTTGGGAGACGCAAATATTGTCTGCGAATGTAAGCGAAGAACAGCTGCGTACAATCGATTGGACAAACAGAAGGACAGACAATGTTGTTTTTGTATGGGAATATCTAATTTCGTTATATTCAATTAGGTATTTTAGAAGAAAGAAGTATATAATATTCTTAATTACATTAATGTTTGCAATAATTAGGTTTTTATTAACAAATACCAAAAATATATGATTCATAAATAGGAAATAAAAGTTTACATAAATATTAAATAGTAATTGCTCTACCACTGTAAAACTATATTTCGTAAGATTCCTTCTAATAACAATTCAAAAGCACCTAAGGCATTGATTATAATAAAACTAAAGCTTATATTACCTACGCTTATTTTACCTCATTTCTTACTATAAACGCGTATAGGTAATAATATCAGCAAACCTTATCGTCAGTTAAAAATAAATCGACCTACAAAAGAAATTAACCGTATCGCAACTGCCGAAATAGTTAATCCCAAGTCTATTGAAAGTTACACAAAATGGCCGCCTGAGACATAGCGACTTGTAGACAGTAATTTGTTAGGTTCTGATCACAGGGCTCAATTTATACGTTTTTTATGGAAAATAAGATCCCTTTAGTCAAGGGATTTAAGAATTTAAAGGAGCTTTGTACTTTTTATAGGTTGAGACAAAAAAAGGTTTAAAATAAACTTTAACAATTAATCCTTTAGGTTTAACTTAAAGTTAAACAATTAATCAAATAAATTGTGACTCAGTAGCGTCATAAGAAAAATATTCGGTATAATATCTATACTTACTATTTCCCCCCGTCCGATTAGGGCCCTTCTGGCCTCCTCCACTCAAGCGACAGCTCAAGCCGAGGTTCGTGGTCCCCGTGGCGGGGGGACGCCCTTGTGCATGTCGCTACCAGGGTGAACCTTCAGTTCACCCCCGCGTCCGCGTTATAATGTAGAAGCCCTTCTGGCTAACATTGAGAGACACCACTCAAAAAAAAGACTCTATTTCCCATTACATAACAGAAATAATATGTACTTATACACCTATAAGCCCTATTTCCATTATCAACAATTTTCCCTACCTCTAGACATACTTACCGAGTAAAATTCCATCTAATTACTTCGTAATTGAAACCCATATACGCTATACATTGCTCGCTATAATACAGTTAGGTATCGCGATGTTGTAATCAGCGAGTAATGGAACGGGAGCGGCCGTAGGCGCGCCTGTATCGGTAATTCAGTATACATTATCATAACTGCCTTATATTATTTAGTTGATATATTTGCTATACTAGCTTTCGCCTGTGGTTTCGTCCGCGAAGACCTACATTGTTTAGCCGGCCCGTCAGTTTCTTATAATACCAATTCAAAGCAATCTTATCGTGATATATTTTACACTATTTCACCTATTTACTAAATGTAAAATGCAAAGTTTATCTCTATTTAAACTGAAATGAAGAATCAATTTTAGTAAAAATAAATCTTTGTATTTATAACGAAATCTCAAAAACCGCTGAAGGTATAAAACAGAAGTTTGGTATCTAGTTAGTAATAATAGTAAGTGAGGACTCTCACGGATTCCGATAATAATAATAATCCTGCATATAATATTATAGTTCTACAAACTCAAAATAAAGTTTATACTTAGTAGAAGTCTGCCAACAACGGATTAGCATTAGGTTCGGATCAGACTCACTTAGAGTCTAAGGGCTCTCGCAAATTTATGTGAAAGTCCTGCATTTACTAGGAACTACAAACTTGTAGTACGTAATTTAAATGTAGATTAAGTACAGATTTTGGTATTGGGCTGGATTAAGGGCAATGCCTCTAAATTCCTATGAAAGTACTCTATGGAGTTTCTTGCCGGATCTTCTCCATAGATACTTAATATTTTACACTAAAGTCTATAATAATTATATACTTACACTAGCGGTCCGCCCCGGCTTCGCCCGTGGTACATATGAAAAATAGATGTTGGCCGATTCTCAGACTTACCCGATATGCACAGAAAATTTCATGAGAATCGGTCCACCCGTTTCGGAGGAGTATGCAGACTAACATTGTGACACGAGAATTTTATATATAAGAAGATATAGCCTTCGTATATAATATTATTATGTAAGTATGTAATTATAGACTTTAGTGCAAATATTATGGCTTCTTATATTGCCATGTTAAAGTATTTAAATATAATTTGCAGTATTTTCTTTCTTTTGTCAGTGACTTATTTTAATGATGGGGCCAAGGGGTGTTACAGAACAATCCTATTTGTTTCTATTGAGAGATTTTCTTTTGTTTGCTTTCATGTTTTCCCTTTACCTTGTTTCTCCCGCGCTTGTGACAGTCAACAGACCTTCAGACTGACTATAATAAAAGACTCTTTGTAAATAAATGTAAAATTGACATAGTATACAAATTGACATAGTACACAAATTGACATAGTACACAAATTGACATAGTACACAAATTCAATTGCTTAATGGTTTAAAACTGTGTAATGTTGGAAAAGGGAAACTTGAAAATGATGTAGCCTTTTTAAATTAAGTGGATTTCAGTAGATGTCATGTTCATTCCGTTATCTATTAATAATATTAGTATATTATAAAGCTGAAGAGTTTATTTGTTTGTCTGTTTGAACGCGCTAATCTCAGGAACTACTGGTCCGATTTGAAAATTCTTTCGGTGTTAGATAGCCCATTTATCAAGGAAGCTATCATCACAATGCGGGTAAAACCGCGGAGCACAGCTAGCAAACAATAAAATATCTACAATAATGTAAAAATTAATAGATTCCTCTTTATAATATTATTGAAAAGTATGTACAAATTGTGTACAAATTTTTTTCAACCATCTACAATCACAGAGAAAGAATAGAAAAAGAAGGTAAGAATTCATGAAAGAAAAAGTTATTTTTGTGAAAGTTAGCAATGCTCAAACAGCGATAAATTAATAAAATCATAATACATAACTTTATTTCAGAAGTTAATGCCTTTGGCTTACAACTTTCCAATTTGGCGGCTTCAAAGGAGGCTCGCGCGGGATTCAGAACCATCTTTATTTATTTTACATTACTTTTATTCGGTCAAATAACTTTCATATTTTACTGTTTGTCAGTTTCTTGATTTCTCTTGAAAAAAGGTAGGTATATAGTATATTATTACGTTGAAACTAATGATAATGAATGTATATTATTTATCTCAATCCTGTGTTGTATATTATGCTGTTATTATTTTTTTTTTCTAACAAATACCTATTTATTTTATTTTTGTATGTATATATTTATTTTTGCATTGCCCTACTCCTATCCTTTACTTAATGTCTCTCTGTACAACCGGTTATCTGGAAGAAATCGCTATTTAGCGGTAAGGCCGCCGTTTGTTACAATGTATCCTAGGTTAAGTCTCAATTTGTAATTTATCTTGAGCAATAAAGCATAAATAAATAAATAAATATAATTTATTTGATAATACATTAGTTTTACGGCTGATCATTGGATATAAAATAGCAAGCTTAAACTTATGATATTACCATTATAGCTAATTTAAACATAGGTACCTACATACATACATCGAATATTATTAACATACCATCCATTCAGTTCATACAAAAATGAAAATAGACATGGTAAGAATGAAGAATTACAAAACTCTACCTACACAATAACTCCTTCTGTGGGTGTTCCAATTTATATGTAATAAGGCACATTATGCTTAGAATAAATAAATATATTTATATAATAATTTCTGAGTAAAATATTGTACAAATAATTTAACACATATTCATAAATCAAAACCCTATTATTCGTGATTGCATTTGTTGCTCTTTCAGAAATATCTTCTTCCACCGTTTATAGCTACATTTCACGCAACTAGCAAACGTAGTATCATAATTTACAACATTTTTTACACTTCATACGATTCTATAACACGATACCTAACATATACAATCTAAACATAGCCTTTATTTCATTTTAAAGTCTTGAAATGTAAAACTAAATCTTATAAACATTTTTTTAGTTTTATCATTAAAATTCACAAACATTTAAACATTTAAAAGATATTTGAATAATAGAAAAATTCAGCCATGAGGTGGTATTTAAACCTACATCTTTCGACGTACCATGGGGAATATATATTTCAAACAAGAATACAAGAACCACACAAAGATCAGTTTACAAAGCGTAAAATCTTCAAAGCCATACTAATGTGATTCCAATATTATTCCAAGTGACGTAGTAAGTAAAGGAAGAGGCCTAATATCTCTTTCGGTCTCAAGTGACGATATTTGAGTCGTTCTCTAAATGGTTCCTCCAAATTACCTCGGATTTTATCTTTGATTTTATCACGGAATTGCTTCGAAGCTGAATTTTATGGCTAACGGTTTTATTCATTAAGGAAACGATGTAAACGTTATATAAATGTCTTGTTTTTATGGCAGCTTGTAAATTGGATTAAATGTAATATACTTATCTATGTAATATGGATTAAGTTGCATTTTCTTTTTAGAAATATATGATGTCTTAACAGTCTTAGTGATGATAAAAAAGCTTGTTAAGTAGCCATGATAAACGTATAGCATATATTATATTATCGTGTTTTCTTTGTAGAAGTGCGGTAATGTCTTGGTGGTGATGAAATAACTTGTAATGTGTTCATGCTAACTGTATAGTGCATGTAGAGTCTGGTTATAAATTAATTAATACAATTGGCATAGATAATAATTAATATTAATTACCTCCATTGACGCAGTTATACATTAACGAATAACATATGGTATATTTATGGCCTGTACCCTCATAGGAGACCCGTGTCCCAACAGTGGGAACGTATATTGACTGATGATGATGAAGATGATGATGATGATATGGTATGGTATATTTTAACTCATTGTCTTCTTTTCAGGTATGGTACTTTTGGTCTACTAAGACCAATCTATACAAGTTCCGCCTAATTACGAAGGCTACGGTAACGTATCCTACTAGTCCTACTAATATTATAAATGCGAAAGTTTGTGAGGATGTGTATGTGTGTGTTTGTTACTCTTTCATGCAAACACTACTGAACCGATTACAATGAAATTTAGCACAAATATAGAAGGTAACTTGGATTAACACATAGTGAGTGGTTTTATCCCGAAGATTATATCCGGGCGAAACCGCGGGTGGAAAGCTAGTGCGCATATAAATTGAATTCCACAAAATATTACTCTCAACAAAACGTACTATTTCTATGGATACAGTAATAAATCAAACTGATAAAATCCTCTCAATACTGACATTACAGGCTCCGTTTTCAATCAGAGCTCGTCAAGGGAGGAACTTGGGAAATCCTCACACGCACCGCTCTCATAATTACAAATCTTTTTTATTTATGTTTTTTTTTATTTCTGTTCGATTTCCATTTCATTTAAGTTCATTGAGCAAAGGTATGGAATTTGTGTCGTTTTATCTGATTAAGTGAATATTCCTTTTCAACAAGGTACCTATATTTATTTTTGTTTGATTTCACGTATTGCTTGATATATTAAGAAATTTAAAAACGTGGTGGAAATTAAAATCTGTATAAACTTATAGTGCACGAAGCTATTATTCAAGTTTGATTATCATGTTAGAAATGGAATTGAAATAGAAATTTCACGTAATGTAAGCTCATAGGACTACTTTTCTATGTGTATTATTTATTACTGTTTCATTATTTCACACAAATCTATCGAGAGATAAACAAAACAATTGAAAATTGTTAACCACACTATTATCTATCCATACTGTATCTGTTTAAAAAAAAAAGACGTGTGGCACTCGGGGACTGCCGCGGTAAAGCTATTGCATAGCATGCCTTCAAGCCACACCTCCGCCCGTCGGAGTGGGGAGCGTGAGGTTTTTTCGTTACGGAATTTCTCGATTCTGTTTCCGCGCTCAAGGCCCGCGATAGAAGCTATGCAATAGCTTAATAATTTAAAAAATGTTTACCATACTATTATCTATCCATACTCATGACTTTATAAAAATATATGAATTCCAATATAAATAAAATCATATTTTAATTAAATTCCGGAAAAACATAATATTTTTAGCACAAAAATCGTGAACACTTTGAAAGGAGATCAATCAGTGGCGGCGAACCGACGTGTGCTAAATAAAAATAAACCTTTATCCCTTTTGACTCTGCAAATCAATTCTATAAAACTTCCGATAAAATTTTTATTTCCAATTACACATATTTTGTTATGTATTTGTTGAAATATCATTCTTGATATTATTAAAATATCTACTTATTTTATGATTTAAGTTAAGACCTTTCAATAAAGTTTTCAGAACATTCTGACTTTTAGAATAAACTAGATGTCCCGGCAAACGTTGTTCTGCCTCTTATCACTTAGACCTACCCGATATGCACAGAAAATTTCTAAACAATCGGTCTAGCCGTTTTGGAGGAGTATGGTAACTAACATTGGGACACGGAATTTTATATCTATACTAATATTATAAAGCTGAAGAGTTTGTTTGTTTGTTTGAACGCGCTAATCTCAGGAACTACTAGTCCGATTAGAAAAATTTTTTCGATGTTAGATAGCCCATTTATCGAGGAAGGCATATTATATCATCACGCTAAGACCAACAGGAGCGGAGCGATGCGGGTGAAACCTCGCGGCAAAGCTAGTATTAGATAAATATAATAATATAATTATTTTTTCCATCATAGTTCTGAATATAAAAACATGGCATGTTACGTTAAATACAGATCTTTTTCAATGACATGGATCATGATTGATTTTGTAGGCTTTGGCATGTTATTGAGACGACAACCGTAAAGCGTAGACTTGAATCGTTTGTAAAATTTCATTGTATTTTATGTAATATATTTGATATACATATTTTAAATTATTGTTCTCGAACTAATAGAACCGTTACGATATAAATTGTGGGTAGAGTACTTAAAATGTTAGGTTTTATATGAGTTTTATAGTAGGTTCCTACTTTCCTGCCAGGGCACAGATGAACGACTACTTACTTGCTTATAAAATAAATAAATTGACATAAAATACACCTGCCCCATTCACCTCACGGGTACGAAACTGAAACAAAGTTTGCTAACAGGACTAACTGCTCTAACTCTATATGTGTGTATGTTCTTTCTGTGCCACGGACGAACCCGTGGGCGAAAGCAAGTATTTCTATAACTTACATAGCGTAATTTTAGGAATAAGATCGACAGAAGATTGAAGAAATCATTAAGACCGTTTTGTGTGAAAATATAAAAAAAAATCCCTCTAATAAACTGGCAATCCATTAACAGTTCTGCAAATGTTTTTTCAATACAAACTTGTTTGTTTTCTGTAGTATAAAAATAAGAAGGAAATAAATAAGAAGTCAGAAGAAGGGTTTTTTGCTTACTTTTTGAACGTTACAATAGTAGGTATACTGTTTAAACGATGGCAATAAAAAGATTTTAAATTCCATAAAGAACTTCAAAAACTGTATCTCTGCGGCTGTACGAAGTTCGCCGGATCAGCTAGTTATAAATAATGAAATATATATTACCGAAATATATATATCTTAATATATATAAATCTCGTGTCACAATGTTTGTCCTCAATGGACTCCTAAACCACTTAACCGATTATAATAAAATTCGCACACCATGTGCAGTTCGATCCAACTTGAGAGATAGGATAGGTTTTAAAGCCGCGAGCGGAAAGCTAGTTTCGTTATATATTTCACATACACACACTTTGATTTGTTCTTGAGTTATCGAAATGAAACCCTTAAACCCTTGGGGATATCTGAATTAAGTTGAGTCAATCGAAAGCTACGGATAAGCTACATATAAGGCCTGCCCCTATGGATTACAGTTTGGCTCGTAGCTTTTTATTTAACCAACTGTACTAGGAGGTGTTATTTTTATCAACTATATACTATGGTCAGGTCATAATCTCGTATTTTAAGTCTTATAAAAACGAAATATACGTTTCAGAAATTATCATCCGCAAAGAACAAAAAGTTAGACAACAGTTTAAATAATTATTATTATTTCTTTACTACAGAAACCTGATATAATAATATAACAAATGCAACTAAAATTTAGTAGTAATCCAAGCTTTTTATTTGGAAAATAGTCCAATACGTAATCCTCAGATATGTGTTTAAAATATTATCATTGCATATTAAATAAAATCACAGTTTCAATTCAACAGTTGAGAGTTTAATTCACGTCCAAACGCACATACCTTACAAAAAAATTTAACATACAATTTCAAAATTTCAACGAAATTTCAAAAACCTATTCACAACTTGAACAGCGTGGTAAACAAAATGAAATATGACAGTTTCGTGGTGAGCGCGGTTTTTTGATACTAAACTAGATTCCACAACTTTTGCACTAACGAGACCCGTGGTCTTGAAAATTGTGTCAATCACTAACCATTGACATTCATGGTCATTAATTGTTAGTGACCATTGAAACATTTGGCTAAATATAAATTAAGTGGATAATTTTAAAAATTATGTTGTAGATAGAGTGATATAGAGCTTTTGAAAACCGGCATGTACTTCAGTCTATATTGATTTTAATTTTTTTCTACTCTTTATAAACATTGTCATAGTATAAAACAACAAATTATAACTCTACATTATTTAAATTTGTATCCTCTATTGCACGCCTCATAAGCGAAGCGTTGAGGTGGGTACTACTGTCACTTCGCGCAAAACATCTGATTTTTCAAACTTAAATGTCTTTATGTATCATACATTGCACTTGTAAGATAATACATACACACACATATTAAGAAAAAACACTATTTTTAACGTTCATGATATTTTTGATGTCATTTTTGTTATTTAAACTAGTTAAAAAACAGTTTAAAAAAGTTCTGTCTTGGACGTCCGTGTGTCTGTATGTGCGGATCCTTTTTCTTGTTAACACGATAGCGACCGAAATACTTTACTAATCGAGTCTTTTTTTTTTCTCTTACGCTTGAGTATGCTCAGGAATAGAACCCTTTCATTTTTCAGGGTCTGATTCGATGTGGTTTAATTGTTATTAAATAAACAAAAATAATAATTAATAAATATTTATTAAAAAAAATTATGAGGCGTGCACTTTTGGATTTTCCAAATTTTTTAATTTTAGCTCATGTTTGACTTCCATTTTTCAATTCTTCAATTCTATGACAAATTTCATAGAAAAAAGGTTCAACGGCTGTGTTATGTGTATATAATAATAGACTCTAACATTAATAACATTAGGATAGAAATAGAACAATAGACAAATAAGTTAAGTGCGTTTATCAGCTGTGTAGTTCTCACGCCTAGTTTTATTTAGTTTGGGACAATATGGCGAGTTTTCCTAATTTAATATTTGTTTTACCCTAATATGTAACACAAAAGGAATTTATACGTATAGTCTTTGCACGGGTATATAAACCTTCATCTTGAATCACACACATAATATATGATCCTGCTACAATGATGAGGAATAGGCACAGTTAAAGCAAATAAACATGCCCCAACTTAGGACGCGTTGTCAAGTTTACGATCAGGTGAAACAGCGGCCAAATGTTTACATATTCATGAAGAAAAAAAAAACCACGAGGCTGTTATAGTATCTATTTATATTAAAAAAAAAAATGGAATATCATTTTTTTATTTATGCATGTGCCTGTGAAAGATATGTTTGTGTATGTGTTTCTTGAGTAATAATAATAATAAAATATTTTCTTACAAAATATAATACTCAAAACATCTTTCCTTTAATATAGCTAAAAATATGTTTATTTCGTCAGATCCCAAATAAACAAATATCACAAGAAACATAATAAAAAGCTGGAATAATACGTGTCCCCCGAGATCAGTCCGTGCTGATGAAAATGTTATTCTTTCTTATAGTTTGATTATGTCTTGGTTTCTGTTGCAGATTTAATAAAACATTCAAATGAGGTAGAGGTTAGATTGGAGCATGTGAGATGAATATGTATTACTTACTATCACTTTGTACTTAGTACATTAAACTAGAATTATGTTTAAGTCGCATTCGCTAGTTAAAAAAAGAGCGTGTGTGCCAAGCACACACGTCGAAAGTGAAACTTCTTTCGCAAGTTTAAAAAGTACTAAAATCATCGCCTTAATCCATGACGTGACGGTATAGCCATGACGCGACTGAAATTTTACTCTCATCTAAAGAATTTACACTTCAGGAAAATATTTTTTCTTAAACTAGCTGTGCCTCGCAGTTTTGGTCATATTGGTCTTAGCGTAGATATATAGCCTAAAGCCTTCCTCATTAAATAGGGTATATAACACTGAAAGAATTTTCAAATATGCATATTGCATGCTCCTCAAGGAGACACGGCACAAGTTTCAAATCAATAATGTCAAATTAATTACATCAGCCCCAAACTTCGTCCTCCGATATTAGATGTCATATTTCCAGACAGGATTTTCAAATTTATCAACGAATGGCATTGAGACGTTGATTAATTTGTTATTGCCACGAATTACTCAAAGTTATTTCACATTTTAACACACTTTTATTAGCTTCACCTGTATTTGTATGATTGAATTTAGCTGACGTCATTACACTCCATTTTGACTCACTTTATACGGACAGATTAAGACAATACAATAATTTCATGAGTTAATCTTGTTAAACTTTGTCCTTTTAGTTTTTTAAATCTATATCTATTATTTCATTTCAAATATGCACTATATCATTCATATTAAATAACTACATTATATTCCTTCCACCAGAAAACACACTTAAAGTTTGAAATTCTCCAACAAAATGCGAATAACAAATGCATTTGAACATTCATAGAAATGTCCACATTTCGTATATTTGTTACCATAATAGTGAGCGTTAGCGTCGACCCTCCAGACTGTAATGCACTCCAGGAGTGAAAGGAGTTATATACCTAGAAACTCTAAGAATTATATTTTAATATACGTACAGATATAAATAAAGCTTATCAAAAAGAAAATTAATGCTTTGAATCACAAATTTTAATATAACATCTGTTCGATCCTATTCTGAGTCGTAATTTTATTGTGTCGGGAACAGGAAACTTATGTTTGGAATATAAAAATGTTGAATTATTTCTTAAAAAACAAAAAAATAAATACACTTGATTATTTTTAACCACATGGCTTGTATTATCTTGATTAACATCATTGGAATTTTCTTTATGGAACGCGAATACATAAAAAATAAGCCCTTGATTCACGAAGGACATCGCGCAGTGTTCAAACATAGTAAAAAGAGGTTCAAATCAGGATATAAAATAAAACGAATAGCGTTTAAAATCGATTAAGTCTTTAATTTTAACATTACATTACGCATCCACAATCCTATAAGTACCTCGTTCTCTTACCTAATATGTAAAGCTCACTTACTAAACATATGTATTTGGTATAATATATTAGATCGTTAGCCTTCGATCCGTCTTCATTACGACTCGAGGCACGACCAACACGTTCATGTGACCCCACCTTTTGCTGCCTCGTCATTTCCTGCATATTAGAGATTATTTACCTGAGGCAATTGTGATCTTTTAGCTGTAAAAGAAGAAGTAGTTAAATAGTTGACATTGTAACTCTTTCGTCTAGTTTAATATAACACTGAATAAAAAAAAAGACGTGTGGCACTCGGGGACTGCCGCGGTAAAGCTATTGCATGCTATGCCTTTAAACCACACCTCCGTGCCCGTCGGAGTGGGGAGCGTGAGGTTTTTCGTTACGCAATTTCTGGATTCGGTCCCCGCGCTCAAGGCCCGCGATAGAAGCTATGCAATAGCTTAAAATCTTTTTCTATACATATAAAATACTTAAATGATAATAAATAGATTGAAAATAACGTTACATTTTTCACGATGGCTATGATTTCCTGAAATAATAATAATTTAACATAGTTAAAAGTTTTATAATCGGGTAAATAGAATGAAAGAAGTAAGATAGTAGTATCTACTTCAAAACAACATTTGTAAAGATTACCTGTGTCAATTAGTAAAATAATTAAGCGTGTTATAATTAATTTCATTTCATTTTATTATAAAAGAAAAGACATGAAGCTATGTTGTTGTTTATTTATGTTTCAAAATAGAACCATTAATTATCGTTTGAATTATAAATATCTGTCTTCGTTTAATGTCGTCTAATTTTTGTTATTATAAAATTATTGTAAACTAGCGGTCCGCCCCGGCTTCGCCCGTGGTACATAATATTTACGTTTTCTCTACGTAAGAACCAACCTCGTACTTCAAGGAATATAATAAAAAAAGAATAATCGAAATCGGTTCAGCCGTTCTCGAGTTATGCGCTTACCAACACATTTTGCGATTCATTTTTATATATAAGATATGTGGTGTAATTTCAAGAAATTACCGACTTGAAAAAATAATATGTATCAGATAATGTATTAAAGATACGAAAACACCTAAAACACAGAATTAGTATGTACCTATGTGCATTGTTCGTTGAATATTACATGTATTATTAATTGACCTCTACAAGTATACAATATAGTAGGTCAATATATAAATTATGAATTATGTGCTTTATTTTAAACAACAAGCAGAAATGTAAAACCTTTTATAATACGATTACAACCTAAAAAAGACATTCATTTTCCTCATGGCGTCCTTGATAAAAAAGGAAGGGAAATTTTAATCGGAATAAATAAACCTTATCGTAAACCAAAGCTTACAGGAAACAAACTGCCTCAGAAACAAAACAGCACGCAATTTTGCTTATCGCATCTGTATGATAAGATGAATTTATTTGTTCGAAATTTAGATTGAACTTTCGGTAGAAGTAAGCTTGAACCATTTAAAATACGATGAATATTGTAGTATCTAAATGTGATGTGGATTTGATAAATCTATAAGTTTTTGAATTACGTGTGACGCTTATGCTACAAGCGTCAATCCAGGAGAGGGATTCTTTAAGTGAACGAAACTCCTAAAGCCAGGGAAGGGATTAGCAATACATTTTATATTTACATAAATTCACGTATTTACCTATTATTATTATTAGTTTGGCATATACATAGATAAGCTTGTATGAAATATTGCTGCTAGCAATAAGAGCTCCTGTTGTGCTCTACCATTTGTATTTGTATGTTTCTGTTATTTTTTCTTTGTTATCGTTTGGTGTAAAATGTTTGTCTGTTTTTTCAAATTCCTGTCATGACACGCCATTTTTACCAAACATAGGATCATTTAAATCACAGATTGTACGCCACAATTTGTCATCGATATCATTTATACAAAAAAACTCGGTCCTCCGCCACATATAGAATGATAAACGAACGGACAGTACAATATATTGTACCATTTAATTTTCACACGAGTCCACAATAAAGGGTCGGTTTTGGTATATTCATAAATTTGTCCGTATCACTTTAACTGGAATTATATTTCTTTGCTGGTAAATACTAGAGCCGAGCAGTGGTGGCTCAGTGGTGAGACCACGGACTTCGAATCGATAAGTCCGGGGTTCGAGACCAGGCGAGCGTGCAGGAAATAAATTGATTTTTCAATTTATGTTGTAACATCACCACTGCTCGAACGGTGAAGGAAAACATCGTGAGGAAACCGACATGTCGAAGAATTAAAAAGTTCGACGACATGTGTCATCCGCCAACACGCACTTGGCCAGCGTGGTGGATTATGGCCTGTACCCTCATAGGAGGCCCGTTTCCCAGCAGTGGGAATGTATATGGGCTGATGATGATTGACTTGTATGTATGTTTGTATGTGTGTATAGTTGGCTAGACTCTATCGAGATTGGGCTCCGTGACAGCTATCATTATTTATAATCCCGTATGTAGCTAGAACGGGTAACTATAAAACATTTTAAAAACCTATTCAAGTTTTGGTTTATTATTAAATTTCATTCAAATTCGATTTAAAATATAGAGATAGAGACAGAGCTAAGAAAAAAAGACATAAATAAAAACGACTTCTATATAGGTAAGACTTTCGATTAAAATAAATCGCACTCAGATGGAATTTTAAGGCACAAAAACGTCATAAACATAAAAATAAATCCTACGTTTAATTTGCATCCAAGAAATATAGTCACCCAAGGTCAAAAGCTATTGGTCGATGATATATCGGTACCCCATATGTACTTTCATAAAAGCTTAGTCGTAAATTATGAAAGACATAAATTCAAGATGACTAACGGTCTAGTACTTTCCGAGTGCCTATATTTTACGAAACGGTACTATAAACGGTATAGTAAGTACCTACAACGTTTGTGCGTGTCTATAAAATTAACGATTTTTTATGACAAAGATAAACATTGGCTTTATTTTAAAGCGTTTTTTTTTCGAATATTTCAAACCAAAATATTTTATGTTTTGCAAGAAAACTGATTTATCATCAGATGTTCCATAATATGAGGTTACTGCTGTGCGTTATTCAAAAGACGACTTACGAGCGTCTAAAATTTTAAACAGTTTACAAAATCAGATCAGGGGGTAGAGCCTCCATGAGTATTATTTCTAGGGTAGAAAAGTGTTGGCGGTTGACGATCTATCATATTTTTACGCTATACCATGAACATTTACTTTTCAGCCAGGTTGCCTGGTTTAACAATTCACTGCTGTTCAACAATAACGTTGCATTTTGCAAAATATGCCTTTTTTAACAATGCTTCGTTTAAATTGTTATAATTTTCAAGTTTGTACAATTAAGAATTTTAAAAAATAAATAGCTATACTGCTATAATACATGATAGCCCCTCAGGTGCAATTCTACGCTAATTGCTCACGTCACACAGCGTAAGGGATATACGATTATACACTGATGGAAAACCGTTAATTGCTTTATGTGGCTCCAACGTGGAGTGGCTCAATGCTGCAGGGCATGAGATTAATAACCTAGGATCTTGTTTAAGCTGATTATGTGGCATGTACATCTTGGAAATTGGATTTGTACTATTACTACTGTTTTGTTAGACTGGTACGGTTTGATTGAGGTTGCGAAGTAAAAATGTACGTTATGTCTACTTATTTTACTTTCTTACCTATGATTTGACTCGAAAATTAACAAAACCATTCTGCGCAATTAGGTGGAATAATCAGTAATGTTGTTTAACTTTATATTCTTGTACATGCCCGTTTCCTAACGAGGTTTTCCTTCACCAATTATAATGCCTCCTCGACACTACTCGCGAAGTTCTTCGGCGAAGTACTCGGCCGAAATCCGCGGTGCTACAAAAAGTTGGACGAAGTAAGCCGAACTGTCTCTCTACATTATTCTATTCGTCTAACCTTGTTCAACTTCGCGAGTGTAACAGTGACTCAATACTTTAATACAAACAGTTACCTCATTAAAAAGGCTACAATATGTCAGGTCTGTCAATTCCCAGTTTCCAATTTAGCCCAGGACACTTTGAACTCTGACCTCTCATAAAAGTTTTTATATTGGCCAACTTTATGTGTGTCGTTAAATAGTTAAAAGCTATAGGCTGTATAGTTTATGGCGCCGTTCATTGGCATTCCCCACCCTTTGTCATCTAAAATATAAGGTACTAGATGTTCCCCGTGACGTCGTTTGTAACTTTGTTGTTACGAAGAAATGTTCTGGAATGTCTTAGCATTGCTTTCTAAAATATTGAATACAAAAGTGCGCTTTATATTATATTTAAGGTAAAAACTCAACATTAATTTATTTTAAAAATAGTATAACAATTGTCTACATTTCTAAAACAAATAATTCCGCAAAGAACGCTCTAAAGTCTTAGTCAACATTCAAACTGTTTTTAAGTTCTGAATGCTCCATTTAAAAACAAAACAAAAATTTTAAAGTGACGGGAATACTAGCCTTAATTTAAATTAAAGGAAGCCTTTATAAAATTACCTCGCCCTTCTGAGTCTAATCCATATTGAACTTCAGTTTATCCAAAGTCAACAAACCACTTAAGTGTGGAATTGTAGGAACATCAAAAGTTTTCACTTTATTTTACATAAGTGCCATTTAGGCGTAGTTAATATTAAATGTTTCAACGAGAAATTGTCTGCGAGTTCAGGTTAAAAGCATTGTATAATTTGGTTAAAAAAATCAAAACATGTAGAGCTGTTTTGTAACAATCTTTATTTTATACAGTTCCAAACCTATAGTTTAATAATAAGTGTATAAATCAACTCGGCATCTACAAAGCTTTTTATTGCATATAAAAGAAAAATAGTAAAGCAAAATAAGAACTTATGTGTATACGCATACCTATATTCTTAAACATATATAAAAATGAATCGCAAAATGTGTTGGTAAGCGCATAACTCGAGAACGGCTGAAACGATTTCGATAATTCTTTTTTTATTATATTCCTTGAAGTACGAGGATGGTTTTTATGTAGAGAAAACGTAAACATGTACCACGGGCGAAGCCGGGGCGGACCGCTAGTACTAGATAAAATCATTAATTTTGTCTTACATAAAATTCCATAAACGATTTCAATTACACAAACAAAAAAGTATGTAAAATACGTTCAGAATATTCTTCCTTATTTATTATATTGCAATTTCATACATCGAAGTATGGAACAAAATTGAAATGACGGAGTTTACAAAGTTTTCGATGAACTGAATTGAACTCGATCTAGAAATATTTCTCGTTCTAACTTTTTGTGGGCTACGAATCGAAATAGACTTTTAACCTAGAATATAACAGAAAATACTTTTCATTTCACTACAGTCAGACGGAAAAGACAATTCAAGTACATTATTATTTTGAATAAATATCATTGAACATTTATCATTACTTAACAAATCACTTATTGACTAAGTATTTAAGAATGAGATTAATTTGTTAATACTTCAAACTTGACTAAAGTGTGAGTAAGTTTTTATTGAAATTTTACCAAAACTGCTAAGCCACTATGAGTCTGTGGTAGAGACAGATCATTCGAATTTAATTACTATAATTATTTTCAGCTGAGCCACCAGTTTATTAGAATATTTATTGATGGTGTATTATAAAAATATACATTTATTAAAAACAAAATTTTACACAACGTCACGCATTTAAATTTCTTTAACGAGAGCTTTAATTGGACAAGTGAAATTACGATAGTCTGAACTATGTATCAGTTTAATATAATATCTGCCGATTTTTTGTTATTTTGTAATTATCGTGAGTTTGTGAAGAAGTTACGTACGAATTTATAATTAAAACTACCTGTGCTCCGCTGTTTTACCCGCAGTGCTCCGCTCATGTTAGTCTTAGCGAGATGATATATAGCCTATAGCCTTCCTCGATGAATGGGCTATCTAACACCGAAAGAATTTTTCAAATGGGACCAGTAGTTCCCGAGATTAGCGCGTTCATATACAGAATTATACAGACGAAAGATTTGATTATTTCTATGTTTGTAATGGATAAACTCAAAAATATGTTAACCGATTTAGAATTTTATAATGTAGAGTTTAGCACTCTATATTATAAAAAAGTTCATGACTTATTTTTCTTAGTCACACGGTCGATGTTTTTTATTACTATATCCTCAGATAATAGAGTAAAGTTAAGTAAGTAACACATAATTGTGTTAAAGTGTGAAATATCAGTTAATGCTACAAGTACTGATGAAGAGTTGGAAGCGCAAATAATCACAACGATTAAAGCCATTCAAGAAAAAACATTGTAAACACGTAAAAGTAACAAGCTCTCGAGGAGCGAATCTGCGAAAGACAGACTTAATTAATTATTAAAATACAAAGTCCGCCATAATTGTTGAGTGTCGTTAGCATTCGCATCCAAACGAGGTTAGCTCGATTCGCGCCATTTTATCCGCTACGAACCGGAGTGAACCGGATTTAACTGCCGCTCGTCAGTTATTGCTGACTCTACGTTCCTCCGTTTGATGTACAACTGTCAAGTTGAACAATCTTTGTTAGACTAAGAGAGAATATTGTTAAAAGATTCATTTTTTAGAACATATTTATTACTAGCCTTCCGTGCGCGGTAAAACCCGCGTAGTTAATAGGAAGTTCACATATTAATGATATATTTCAACATAAAAATAGCCTATGTCAGTTTCAAGCCTTTTAACTATCTTAAGACACAAAAACATATCTTATTCTGAAAACCGCTCCATTGCAACTTGAAATACAGACATACATACTAACACATTTTCGCAGTTATAATATTTGTACTTAAACTAGCTTTCCGCCCGCGGCTTCGCCCGCGTTTTCAAAGAAAAACCCGTTCCCGTAGGATTTCCGGGATAAAACTTATCCTATGTCCTTTCTCGGGTATCAAAATATCTCTATACCAAATTTCATGCAAATTGGTTCAGTAGTTAAGGCGTGATTGAGTAACAGACAGACAGACAGAGTTACTTTCGCATTTATAATATTAGTATGGATATAGCCTTCCTCGATAAATGGGCTATCTAACACCGAAAGAATTTTTCAAATTGGACCAGTAGTTCCCGAGATTAGCGCGTTCAAACAAACAAACAAACTGATACACAAAAAGCTATAAGAAGCTGAATCAACACAACGACGACAACAACAAAAGAGGGCGTTAATTTTTGATAGACATAAATTTGAACCTCAATGTAATAATAGTTAGGTTTATGTGTGACGATTTAATAGTTAGGTTTGTGTTTAGGTTAGGTTAGGTTAGGTTAGGTTAGGTTAGGTTAGCTTTTTAAAACTAAATTATTTCTGGCCACGAAATTTATAATCGTAATATTAGCTGTTTCGTCTCTCTTTTCTCGGAAAATTCGAAATTTTTCAAAATCGAAAAAATTCGGCTGTTCAACAACAAAAACAGGTACCTCAATGTACTAATAGTTTGGTTTCTGTGTGACGATTTATTAGTTAGGTTTGTGTTTAGGTTAGGTTAGTAAATTTTTAAAACTATATATATATTAGCTGTTTCGTTTCTCTTTTCTCAGAAAATTCGAAAAAAAATTCGGCTATTCAACAACAAAAATAGGTACCTCAATGTACTAATAGTTAGGTTTCTGTGTGTATGTGTGTGTGTGTGTGTGTGCGCGTGTTAAGGTTAGGTTAGGTATAAAACATGGGATATTATCGAAAAATAGTAAATTTTCCAGACTTAGAAAAAATTTCCTAACCTAACCTAACCTAACCTAACCTAACCTAACCTATCCTTTTCCACCTTATAGAAATATTTCCTGACG
>CAJQZN010039751.1:25189-50094 GCA_907164685.1 Colias eurytheme
CGTATAGAAATTTTCCTGGCTTATATAAATTTTCCTGACGTATAGAATTTTTCCTGGCGTATGGAAATTTTCCGGACTAAGAAAAATTTTCCTAACCTAACCTATCCTTTTCCACCTTATAGAAATTTTTCCTGAAGTATAGAAATTTTCCTGGCTTATATAAATTTTCCTGACGTATAGAAATTTTCCTGGTGTATGGAAATTTTCCGGACTTAGAAAAATTTTTCTAACCTAACCTAACCTAACCTATCCTTTTCCACCTTATGTAATTTTTTCCTGACGTATAGAAATTTTCCTGGCGTATGGAAATTTTCCGGACTTAGAAAAATTTTCCTAACCTAACCTAACCTAACCTAACCTATCCTTTTCCACCTTATAGAAATTTTTCCTGACGTATAGAAATGTTCCTGTCTTATATAAGTTTTCCTTACGTATAGAAATTTTCCTGGCGTATGGAAATTTTCCGGACTAAGAAAAATTTTCCTAACCTAACCTAACCTAACCTATCCTTTTCCACCTTAAAGAAATTTTTCCTGACGTATAGAAATTTTTCTGGCTTATATAAATTTTCCTGACGTATAGAAATTTTCCTGGCGTATGGAAATTTTCCGGACTTAGAAAAATTTTCCTAACCTAACCTAACCTAACCTTACCTAACCTATCCTTTTCCACCTTATAGAAATTTTTCCTGACGTATAGAAATTTTCCTGGCTTATATAAATTTTCCGGACGTATAGAAATTTTCCTGGCGTATGTAAATTTTCCGGACTTACAAAAATTTTCCTAACCTAACCTAACCTTTTTTTTTTTTTTTTTTTTTTTTATAGTGGGGAAATCTTCCTAAGATACCCACGGCCCCCGGGGAAGGAGCCGTGGGTTATGTCGGATTCTTACCGACTAAAACCCCACTGTGTTCCGTCGAGCCGCTTTAATGATGGGGCCGCGGGTATTTGTTAGAATTCTTCCGCGACCCCCTCGGCGGCAGCCCATCTCCAGGCCAGGCGCAAGCCAAGAACAGGAAAGGTGGTTTGCCTGCTCTTCCCTCCCGTTGGCGGCATGAGCGGAACACGTCTCAAGTCGCCTCACCGCACCGGACGATGGATTACATTCCCCGTTCCACCGCCCAACCTAACCTAACCTAACCTAACCTTACCTATCCTTTTCCACCTTATAGAAAATTTTCCTGACGTTTAGAAATTTTCCTGGCTTATATAAATTTTCCTGACGTATAGAAATTTTCCTGGCTTATATAAATTTTCCTGACGTATAGAAATTTTCCTGGCGTATGGAAATTTTCCGGACTTATACGAATTTTCCTCATCTGTTTAAATTTTCCCGACTTAAAGAAATTTTCCTGGCGTATAGAAATTTTCCTGGCGTATGAAAATGGATGAACCGATTTTGATAAAACGTTCACTTTCATCTTAATCTTCTTAATACTATAAAGGCGAAAGTTTGTAAGGATTTATTGATGTATGGATGTATGGATGTTTGTTACTCTTTCACGTAAAAACTACAGAACCGATTACAATGAAATTTAGCACACATATAGAGGGTAACTTGGATTAACACATAGGATAGGTTTTATCCCGGAAATCCCACGGGAACGGGAACTATGCGGGTTTTCCTTTGGAAACGCGGGCGAAGCCGCGGGCGGAAATCTAGTTTAATATATATGACTTAGATTCGACAACTTTAATTTTTTTCATTCCCACTTTTACCCCTATAGGTAGGTATAATAAATGGATGAACCTATTTTGATACACTTTATCTAAGAACCAGCGTCGGAAAATATGCCGCCTTACAAAAAACCGCATCTAATTCGGATTACCTGTTAGCGAGCTACGGCGGAACAAACAGATACACACACACAGACACACATAGTGGTCAAACACTTATCACTCATCTTTTTGCATCGGGGCTTAAAAATATAATATGTAATACGACATAATTTAAAGGACATTTTATGTATAAAATTTACCTAAAAAAAAGCATAATTTTAATTTGCCCCTCCCCCCCTACTACCTCAGCTTACCCCCTCACCCCCACCCCCACCACCAGAAATAACTGTAGCGTATAACAGATAACTTACGTTTTATCGTACACTGTATAATAGTGTACCATAGAATGCCTTAGCAAATGTTCGCCGTGAATACTTAAATGGTCATAACTTTTTTATTTATAAACTGATTGACATGAAATAAACACTTAATGTTAAATGAAGATTACCAAAATATATTATAGTGAAAACCGCATTTAAATCGGATAAGCCGTTTCTGAGATTAGCGTGTTCAAACATACAGACAAACAGACAAACGGACAAACAGACAAACAGACAAAAAAAATTTTAACGACAGTTTTGGGTTTGGGATCGATTTAGTAATAACCCCTGCTAATTTTTTTTTACATATTTTCATTGTACAGACACCACTTTTCTAGAATTTTATTATATGTATTGATGATATGAAAGAAAGAAAGAAAGAAAAGACAGACAAGATATGTTCAGAATTAGTAAATTTACTCATCTTGATAACAGGGCTGGGTCCTTAGATTAAGGATTGGTCTCCGCGCGCGCGCTACGACTAGATGCCGCCGGCGTACTTGAAAAATGCGGCAACTAAAAGTACGCCGAATTCGGCGTACCCAAGCCAGTCGTGTCACAAGCATTGTGTGGAGAGGGCGAACCGATAGTTTATAAAGATTTTGAACAAAATCTGAAGTAAAATGTCTATTTGTGCCATAAAACTAAGTATTTAAAAATAATACAACAAAAAATAAGAAAGTCACTGGGATCACGTACCATCACTAAGTATCGTATTATTCGAAATTTCTCCTTTACTTCGAAATTTTTTTCTACGAAAATACGACGCCATTCAGTGTTGCCGTATTGCATATCCAAAAAAATACACGTGGTTGAGGAAATCTTTTAGCAATAATTTGAACTTTTTTTTTCAATACTATTACTAATACATATATAAAAGAGTATAATAACAATAATTTATTTCTGTTAAACCATGTTTAACTGACTCATTTAGTATGTTATTTTTTTTATTTCCGCTTTTTTACTTTTAATCAACCTTTGTGACTATAGTATAGTAGCGTCGCAAGTGGATTTGAGTCATGCGACTCAAATCGTTCATGGATTCGATTCCCGGCCAGGTCAGGATGAAAAAATATATTTTTCAAACTTCTTTCCAAGATGGCAGATTTCCCATTTATGAGGTAAAATTTATGTAGCTGGCAGCCCAATTCTTCACACACACTAGCGTCTTTACAAATTGCCTAACACACACTACAGAAATGAGTTGCCGCACTCACAGAGCTATTGTTTTTAAGGTGGGGCGGTATCTAGTCGTAGCGCGCGCGCGGAGACCAATCCTTAATCTATGGCTGGGTCATTCAAAATAGTTTAGCCAACAACCTTGCAATATTCCGGCTTAAGTCAGCAATCTCACATGGTACCACGTAATTACACAATCTAGGTTCTAGCTTAGGATGTCTAGGTACCACAAATAGTATTTGCGACACCTGGAGGCTACCATGTCTTTAAGCAATATTAAATCCAGTGTGTAAAAGTGACAGAGCTATATAATATGTCTAGCGCCATCATTTTCTTACATTGTTATTAATACTGATTAGGGATATCATGGTAATTAATAAACACATGGTGTTTATTCATTACTATTTTCAGTTCCTTTGCTCGGGTGATAGCCTGGTAAAAGGATTTTATTTTCTGGATATAAAATTTCAGCCAAACCGATTTCAGTTTATGAGAGAAAGGACAATAAACATCTTCACAGTTCACTTTTATGTTCAAATACATAAAAACACGTACTGTTAAAAGGTAAATTCTTTAGCTCTATCAAATAGGATACTCTGCAAAAAATACAATAATTATAATTGTTTTCAATCTTTACTAATGATCTAATGATAGATATCATTCAATCTATAATTTATAAAGAAAATTAATATAAAAATCAGTAAATGGGCATCTCATAATTATTTAATACGTTGAACTGGCTTCATAACATACCAAAGAAATACATCCGTACACATAAACATACATACAAACATTAACATATTGCAAAAAGCCTTATACGTGTTAACTTTTATTTCACACTGATATAATGCTACAACACGTAAAAAGGAAACTACGTTACATAAAGTTGAACTCCACAAAACGTGAGTTTTATTCTGCGAATACTAAAAAATACAGCCGATTCGCCAACACTTTAATAAAACCTGCATGAAAACTCACATTTTATCACGACCACTTGGAGAAAAAAAAACGGCCAAGTGTGAACCGGCACTGGATTTACGATGCTATTTCTTTGAAAAACTGTAATTGGTTTTAGTTGATATGAAAAGGTTTTACGTATAAATTGTTTTTGCGACTGGCGTTTGAATTTGCTTAGATTTTTAGTAGGTGTTGATAATAATTTGTTATTGGAAATCAAGTTTTAGTTCGTGGCTTTGCTCTTATTAGACATTTTTAATTCTATCATCCATCCATAACTGTCGATTTTATCATATTAGTAGGATTTCAAACTTCACTTCACTTTATTCGTGACTTTGAATTTGAATTAGTTAACACAATTTATAACAATATTTACTAAATTTTTGTGTTAAAGCTATTCAGAACATTTTTCACTTCAAAGCATTATTATAAAGTAATCATGGTAGTAATTACTCCTTGTTAGCAATAGAAAGCTTGTTAACTTACTGTTCATTGCAGAATATAATAAATTTCCTCTTAAAACAATAAAATAAGTGTATGTGGCAGACGCTATGATTTAAGAAACTTGAAACAATTTGAAAACCAGCTTTTACCTAACATGTTTGCCTTAAAAAAGGTTGTTCCTGGAATATTAGAGTTTTATAGGAAATCTCATATTTCAACGTCATAGTTTATTAAAGGTTGCAAGGAAATATGTATGGCGCTGTCAATTGATTGTTTTTTATAGATGGAGAGCGTCCACTAATGTACATTTTATTTTTATTTTCAAATGTACTACTGAACTGATTTTAACTTACACTAGTAGAAAGCTTCACAATTAAGGTAAATTGAAGTATTTAAAAATATTACAATATCTTTTTTTATTCAACTCAAAAGGAATTATCAAATCGAACTTACGATAAACAGCTTTCCACACATGATGCCTGTTAAATGTAATCTAAAAAACTGCACATGTTCTGGAAAGAAATGATATAAATTATTATATAAAAATATTATTTTACGCCTCAATGATATTATTTCCAGTAAAGACCATTGCCTGTGGAACCCTAGAAAGTTCCATCCGAGATACAATCCGTTTGTGATAAGAGCCCAGTTAAATTCGCAGTCGTTTACCCGACGGTTACTCAGCAATTTCGTAATGCAAAGGAATTGAAAATGTCTGCCTTATACACTTGGATGGTTTTTGTTTATTAAGAGGTTGTGTGTATGTGTGTAGCTCTGTATAATAACATTTATTTTGTAGCTGCACATTTCAATAAGGTCATGGAATCAGCGGTCTGCAGCTAATTTTCATCAATGTGAAATAATATGTTTACCTTTTTATTTATTTTTAAAGTGAAACATTTATTACATCGTCTCAAACTTTTTGGTCTGTGTAGCGCATGTCGCGTGTATCGCGGCTGCCGAGTAGGTTTACCTACTCGGCAGCCGACCGTCACGCGACATGCGCTACACAAAGCAGTGTTCGGAACCGTTCGAACAGTTTCACTTTTACCGTGGTTTCATAAAACCACACAACATTTTTTATTTACTGTGTATTTAGTAGAAAAATGAATAAAATTTGTTCCTATGCCTTGTTGACTGAGTATTAAAAACTATGTACATTTTACCACTTTAACATTTTATCTTACAGTAACTATACGGCTATTTTCAATTTCCTTAATTTTTTTTTTTTTATACTCGTTATACAGTACTTTCGTTGTTTAATTTAGAGCCTTAACAATAAAGGAGAGTATAAGTCGGGGTCACTCGAAGCCTTTTTCATTAACGCTACGCGAGACATCCGCCGGATGGAGGGAGAGTGCTACGACGTAGCTATCTGCTACGAGCTAAGGCTACGAGATTTAAAGGTTTGTAAAATAATGTATTGTTAATTAAAAACCACTTATATTGTAAACAACTATTTATTTATTGTTTATTTGTTGTTTGGTTTGGTAATATTAGGAACGGCTGTACCGATTGCAATGCGGTTTTTGCTTTATGATAGAGATAAAGAAGTGTATATATTTATATAACGTGGAGAAGCAGGCATAAATAGTTTCATTAATCTTATTTGAAAGAAAAAAAGGCTACATTCAAACTATATAAGTTTGAGATTTCTTTCTTAACAATTAAAATAAAATTACCAGATAGATAAAATTATGTGGTCAAAATACAAATTTATTCATAAATATACTTACAATGTAAGATACTATCTATAAACTTTAGGATGCAATTCCAAGAGTAACAACTTCTAGGAGACGGGTCCAGAAAAATAAACGGAATTCCGTATATTCATGCACATTTACATTTTCATTTTCCTGGATTCATTTATATTTTCCTTGAATATGATAAAATTTTGTATTAACCTTGTTTTTTAAATAAAAAGTTCATCTAAGATCTCCATTTGATTTTGTTTAATAACATTCAATTGCTTTTTTATAAATGAGTAATTTTTAAAGAATATAAATAATTTGATCACGTTAGACACATAAAACCACTAGAGTAGAAAAAAAATCGATTGCTTTGACGGGATCACGGGTGGCCAAGAGGTCAGGCGTCGCCCCGGATAAACGGAAGACGCGGGTTCGAATCCCGTATCGTGATCGAATCTTTCCCATTATTTAATAATTTCTCAGGTATAAAAAGATATCCTTTTCAAATCATCTATGTCAGGTATTATCTACTTAATATATTAATTATTACTAGCTGTGCTCCGCGGTTTCACCCGCATTGCTCCGCTCCTGTTGGTCTTAGCGTGATGATATAATATAGCCTATAGCCTTCCTCGATTAATGGGCTTTCTAACACCGAAAGAATTTTTCAAATCGGACCGGTAGTTCCTGAGATTACCGCGTTCAAACAAACAAACAATCTCTTCAGCTTTATAATATTATAAGTACATAGATTTATTATTAAATTGCAGTCATAACGTAACCACATTTGCGAGTAATCAAGTCTCATAAGCAAGGCTTTGTTCAGGTTTGAATTCAAACTTAATTCCTTACAACAATACAGATATACAGCTGTGAAGAGAATTATTACTTAAGTGGATAAGCTGTTTTGTTCCGAAATGAACTTATTTGAAATACAAGTAATTGTTTTATTTTTATTGAATCTATTTTTTAATATTTTGAATTACGAGATATTATTGTAATATTTATAAATTAAGATATTAAAGATTTTTTGCATTTAAAATGCGTTTTCTTTATCCCGATCCCGAACACGATCAAGGTCAGATATTTTAGCGATTTAAAAAAACATTTATTTTTTCAGTGACATACTTTATTGAGGTTACATTTATCACGGTTCAACTCAGACAGAACCAGGGCGATTGGCTAGTATTATAAAGAGGAAAGATTTGATTATTTCTAATTAATAACTCAACTATCACAAAAACTACTGAACCGATTTCAAAAATTCTTTCATCAGTAGAAAGCTACATTATTTTTCAGTAACTTAAGCTATATTATTTTGTTTATCAGAGAGAACTGGGGTTAAAGGCTAGTATACAATATAAGTGACAGTAAATTGTGCGGTTCGCCGCAAAACAGGCGGTAATTCTGAGACCACGAGCGTGCGGTGAACTGAAAGCGTGCTAAACCGTCTTTCCGCTAACAATGTACATTTTGGAAGGATTAAATGGTCGGCTTTTGGTCGAAAATCGTGAAGTGTTCGTATCAATTTATTTTATTAATTCACACATCATGAAATAATCACAAAGAATCTAAACATTGTAACTGCTACATTATAATTATTTTATGTTACATAAAAATAATATGTAATCAGTGAATATGAAAGCTTTTCAAATATAATTCATTCCCATCAACCAAGGCGAAGTACGCATGGCTAGTTCCTCCCAATAATTAAATACACTACACTACGACTGGGTTAACTACCAGTCTATACACTGACAATATAACTTAAGTCAAGTATATCGATAGAGTAGAACCAAGAAAACAAAGTTAGTACATCGCATAGTTCGAATTCAATCACCCTTGTATCGAGATTCGAGGTGACGCCCATGCTATGTAGAGCTTACTATCGGTAAATAGGTAAATAATTTACTTATAGCACAGATAATGTAATACTATACTAATACATAAGGTACAGAATTTACTTACTTTATGTAATAGTGCATTTTGAGAGGCATGGAACTATTGCAAGAGAATTAAGACAGATCGATCCTTCGACTTTTTAATGTATGGTGTTAATTTTGTCTCCATGTGTAATTTATTTGAATGTGTGTGTGTGTTATACATATTAATATTAATCAGTGATTTTCAGTTATTAACAATCTTTACGAGACATTAGTGAAAACATAAACGCTATAGATGTACGCACGCTATTTATAAACAAACAATTTCAAATACCTTTATTAAGTGTCTACTTTTATAGTACTTATTGTTTTCCATATAACTAAACAACTCGCTATATCTACATACATAGTTTACTTCCACAAAAAACCGTACAAACAACCTGTTAAACCTTTATAGTACACCCCACCTACCATTAATTTCACGAAAAACCGAGACATTTCGCCATACGCTTAATAGCAATTTTAGTAGCACCCACACATTGTCACAATCTATTATTTGCGAGTATAGAGCTATAAATAGCGTGCATGTGTGCGTGGATGAATAAACCAGGTTTTAATACCTGGATCGACTCGTCTCTGTCATCTTCATATTGCGATAAAAATAGATAGCATACTTTGGTAATTAATTTTTAACTGTCATAAATGAAATTCTTATTTTTGGTTAAATATTATAATTCAAGTTTAATAAAATCTTTCATTCTTCTAAACTTTTTTGCTATTACAAATGTCGCTACGGTGTATTTAACAATCTTAAGGTTATATATTAATAATTATGATAGGATATTGTATAAGGACCTTTAATGCAACACTACTATAAATAAATAAACAGATTTTTTAAATCTAAATCTAATATGTCGTTCATAAGTTGTTCTCACACAAATCATAAAGATTTCATACGAAAACGTAAAGGTCTGCTACTCCCTAAATTATTTGTTCTCTCAGGCTATCAATATATTCTACATTGATTGTCCTAATCTAATAACAATATTTCAATTATTAAAAATACTATAATATAAATGTTAGCCTAGTTACAATAATAAAAATAAGTAGAAGGATGATTCAAGAAACACAAACTTCTTTGGTTTACCAAAAAAAAAAAAATTAAGCGATAAGGTCACTTTTTTTGCCTCTACTCTATCTTATATATTTAGATGTTAAATGGTGTGAGTACAATACATAGTTATGCACAATTAACATTCGCTCTACAAAGTCTGTTTCTAAATTCTTCGCTCCACAGTCTATTCCTAAACTGACTTTTCTTCCAAAGTCGTTTGAATGTCACAGGGCAGCCGCAAGGGCCGGTAATCTGCGCCCCTACCCACATTCCCTTACGCCAATTACCTCGCTACATATTGAACGTATTGACGATCACAACCCGTTTGCCATTTTCAAATTAAGTGAACCTTTTCCAGTTAAATACTTTTTCGACAACTCTGCGAAGGACCTTAAATAAAAATAAAATGATAAATATTCGTCATTAACAAAAATTGCACACATTGAATTTCTAAAGTTGTTAATTATTATAAAACAAAAGTTAACCAATTTACTAATAAAACTCAATAACTGATCCACGATACTTCCTCTTCTATTATTAATTGATGACGCACCTATTAGTCGTAATATTTTATAAGTATAGCATCATTGTTAGTAGATAAAAGCTTCCCTAGATAAACTTTTTAATTCTACCCAGTTATTCCTGAAAAAGCTACTTAGAACACAAGCTGTACCACTTTACTATTAGCATATCTATTTAAAACCAATATTACATACATCTACTTCAAACCTATACAATATTACACATACGATAGATTATAAGCAATAAGTATAACATGTATGTATGTATGTATGTAGGCTTCCTCCAGCCAGCGGAAATGAGAGCTCTCAGGCGATACGTCACGCGCTATACAATATAACATGTGTTACTGGAAGCTACTGTTTCGTATGTATTACATATTATATTTGCAATATCTACTGTCGTGCGAGTACGGATTTGTGAATAAAATAATTTATATTACAAATGCGAAAGTATGTTTATCTGACAGTTTTGTTACGCGATTTGGAATAAATTTGGAAAGAATATAGTTCGAAACCCAAGATTAAAATTAGGATACTTTAAAAATGATTTTTTGGTGAGGGCATGAAAGGTTACAAACTGGTATCCGTGAATAAATACGTTAGTAAACCGTAAGTGTACAAAAAAGATATTATATATACAGCATATAACAATAAGAATCATTTATTTCTTCATGCACAACCACATTTTACATTATTATACTTACACACCACAAAAAATATTACACAATTGATTATGATACACATTATTTCAATTACGGGTATAAGTTAAAAATAGACTGAGTTATAAAAATAGTCAATCTTATACAAATAGGTATTTTCGATTCTAAAAATAATTGGTACTATTTGCACTATGATGAAAGTCATCAATAATCAGATCTGGGAACATTTCTAATATCCGGTACTGCTGATAAAATCTGTGGGAATATCCATCTAGAGAATGAGGAATGCATGCATGCATGACAAACTTGTATAATATTATGTATTTTCATGCTAGTAAGTATTTTGAAGTTGAATTAAATACGTCGTGGTGTATAAAAAAAAAAATTGTGTGGTTTTATGAAACCACGGTAAAAGTGAAACTGTTCGAACGGTTCCGAACACTGCTTTGTGTAGCGCATGTCGCGTGACGGTCGGCTGCCGAGTAGGTATGCCTACTCGGCAGCCGCGATACACGCGACATGCGCTACACAGACCAAAAAGTGAAGAGACGATGTAATAAAAGTTTCACCTTAAAAAGGTTTCTATAAACGTGTTAAAAAATGTAGGGTACTCTTTAAAGCCAAAAATAAAATAGTAAAACAACATGAGTAAACAAAAACACAATACTTTTATTCAAAATCTTACAAAATAATGCATTAAATACTGGAATTAGTGAGAATAAGTGTAGCTACACCCACCTAATATTATAGCATTTATAGCCTTTAGGCCGTGTTCGCACTGCGAATATTTTCCGCGCGTATTTTTATCCGCAATTCGATTACACATTGAATTCAACGAGAATATCCGCACTGGCGGAATAGAAAATTTTGTACGGCAAACTGCATTGAACTGGCAAATTCCGCGTGGAATTTTATCCGCAGTGCGTATAGGTGTAATTTTGACGGCGGGATAAAAATCGCGCGGATTTTATTCGCGCGGAAAATATCATTATAATTAATCAGCAGTTTTCATTAAGTTTTCTATTAAAAAAAGAGCGATCTTACTTATGAAAGAAAGCAAAAACAAAGGTAGCTAGAGTAGTATAGGCACCTTGTATACTTATTACAAGATGGCTTCTATAGAGCTATAGTGCGGAAGAAACAAGGGTCAGTAATGCGTGAAGACCCATTACTGACCCTGTTTATTTATATAATATACTAGCTTATACCCGTGACTGTGTCGTTAAGTCAGATTTTCTGATTTTTATTATTTTTCAATACGAGGGATACTAAATTTCTCTTTGAAACATAAGCTGTAGACTGAATGCTGCAGAGCAACATTCCGGGTAGTCGTTTCGGAAATTATTCGTAAAAAATACTTAGATTATTATATTAATAAATAAATAAATGTTAAATAATAATATAATGCTTATTATAATATTTAAACCCACAAAATTTCGCGTCATTTGTAACAGGATGGCGGTTCTACAGGAGTCTTAGTACGCAATAACAAAAAGAAAAATGATGGTCCGAACGCTGATACCGGATGCGATACGATACTGTAATATAAAATATAACAGTATCTTAAGATAAAATATTATAGTATCTTCACCGTGTGTGACGCGCTTTAGTCCTTAAAAAGTAATCATTGAACGATAAGTAATTATTTGATACTTCACTTAATATATTGTATTAAAACGCCGTTGTCGAAGCACCGGCAATACTACTTCAGAAACTGTTTAGTATAAATGTGTTTAAAGAAAATATCCTACTATTGTAAGTAATTATCGTATTAACTACAATAAAGAACAATTTCTAGAACATTTAACTCAATAATCGACGTTGATAGTTTAGTCGTAATGCAGGTTATGGCCTATAATACCTTATGGGCAGTGTTATGGCAGTAGACGCAATGCCAAGGACCTTATTAAGCGATTGTAACGCTATTAAACATGTACATTAAGGCATATATAAGGCGTCTGTATTGTAACCTAAAAAGTAATTTCGTCATTCAATTAATCTAAAAAGTAAATCAACTAGCCGTACTACCCGACTTCGCCTGTTGACATCGATTCTTTTTGAGTTAAAAAAAACATTATCCTCTGTATAATATTAATTTATATACAAGTTGTATACGATAAACTAACTTTATGTATTTAAATTGAGATGATAACTAATAGATTGAACTCTATGTTAATCTAAATTCTGAGCGCTTAATTTCATGCAAATTGATTCAGTAGTTTTGCGATATTAAGTTGTAAGCACACACAACAACTAACAAAAAAGACGTGTGGCACTCGGGGACTGCCGCGGTAAAGCATAGCATAGCATGCCTTCAAGCCACACCTCCGAGCCCGTCGGAGTGGGGAGCGTGAGGTTTTTTCGTTACGGAATTTCTCGATTCGGTCCCCGCGCTCAAGGTCCGCGATAGAAGCTATGCAATAGCTTAAAAGTAAAAGCAAAATCTGGGTTATTAAAATTAACAGTTTTCACAATAGTAAAATTATCTAGAATAAATAGAACACAGCTAGAAAGTAATTTGAATACCGTCCATTATTGGTAAACAACCCCGACCCACTCTGACGAAAACAGAAAATATTTTTAAATTACACAAATTTTGACCGAGATTTCACAGCGATTGTAAAAGATGGAGGATGAATATGAATGAATTAAATATAAAATCTGGTTCAAGAGCGTTCCAGAGGTTATTTTGTTATTTCCCTCTATTTAAATACGTTCTCTTTGATTTGTCTAAAGCTAGATTGAATGCAGTATATTTAATGCTAGGTAATTCTGTGAATAGGAATCCTAAAATAGTTCCAAGTTAATGATGAGCGTTCACATTATGAAGGCTGAATAGCTGTTGACATTTTATATTTAATTAATTTTATAATTGGTGTAATTCAAATTAAAATGTAATACGAATTTGTTTGAAGTTTTTGTTTATAAACAATGTTTTGGTGTTTCAAAGCAATTTGTTTAAATGCACTTTAGCGGAGTATTCATAAATGTAATTCATTTTATTGTCTATTAATTTTCACTAAATTGTGACCTAAAAACTGAGACCATTAAAGTGTAACTTTTACATAAATGTAAATCCAATTTTCTTTTAACGTAGGTATTCTCTTTTGAAGTACAAAATATATTTACTTACTAATTGAATAAGAATAAGTAGCGCAGTGGTCTCATTAGTTAACCTTATCAGTTTTTTATAGTTAAATACATTCAGGTTATCTATATTGCTCTAATCGATGAAAGAAAACATCGAAAGAAAAAACTACACGTTATAAAAACCAAAAACCTTCCGACGACATAATATGTCATTCCGAGCACTTGGCCAGCATGATGGATTATTGCCGAAACTCTCATGGGATACTTGTGTCCCTGTAGAACCGAAAATAGACTGATTATTATAAAAAAAATAATATATCTAAACATTCTAAATATTTGATACTAGCTGTGCCCTGCGGTTTTACCCGCATTGCTCCGCTCCTGTTGGTCTTAACGTGTTGATATTATATTATAGCCTTCCTCGACAAATGCGCTATATAACACCGAAAGAATTTTTAAAATCGGACCAGTAGTTCCTGAGATTAGCGCGTCCAAACAAACAAACTCTTCAGCTTTATAATAATAGTACAGATTTCATTCACGTCCTGCATAAAAACTATAACCTTTCTCAATAAATGGACACCTACACAAACAATTTTGAATCCAAACCAGTAGTCCCAGATATTATCGAGTTCAAACAAACTCTTCAGGTTTATATTAAATATAGATTCACAAGAGCTTTATCAATTATATAAAGAGGATTATCATTCGAATGCCTATTAATAGCGTATATAAGCCCATTGACGTCACTCCAAGAATCTACTAGCGATATGAAAGGAATGCCTTAACAAATTGAAAGTCTGTGTGTAGTGAATGCAGCTCATTAGCATTCCAATGAATTGAGTGGAAATAGAGATTCAATTGTACCATAATTGTTGCTCGTATTAAGATATTTCTTTCGGTTTGTAAAGTTAATATGTTTGTAAGTTGTTATTACACGCTTTATATTAGCTTCACCTGTATGTTTGTATGTTTGTAACCGACTTCTTTGGGCGCGATTTTGACCCACTTTAAACGGCCAGATTTCGTTCAAACTTTGTAGATTTATTGAGGACCGATGACAATACACTAATTTGATAAAATTATTCCATTTTTTAGTTCGGTTTCTATAAAAAGCGTGTTTTTTAGTTTTTTTAAACTATTATTATTTTTTTAGAGGTTATTCAAGAAATTCGATCTGAATAAATAAAGGTAACTATTCTATAGTTCTTAAATTATATACTACATAGTTATATTATCTGGTTGATATCTGGGATGCAAAAAATATAAAATAAGTATAATATTATGTCTGTTTAATAGTGCATTTGAGCAGTTGAGTGAATAAATAAATTACCTATAACATACTGCCTGTGCTTCATATTGTCCAGAAATAGACTAAGTATTAGGAAAGTAAATATTAGATATCGGTTAAGTATAATACTTTAGGAAATATTACTTGTAACAACTGAAATAGGCAGCAGTCACGCGATCACCTGAAATGGACGCGAGCGAAACCGCAGACGGAAAACTAGTCGTATTATATAATAAAGATACTTCAACTCTATTATAGTATTTTATAACCTATTCTATCTTATATGAGATAAAACGTAAATATTGATACGAATATATTCAAATCTAGATCATTACATGTTTATTCTCAGTGCATCGCACGTAGGATTCAAATGATTTACAGTTACTGCAAATACAGCTCCGAATCTGCGTTGTAAACTAACTGTATTACTAAATGAATTATATCGTGACTATGCTGTATTAATCTATACTATAATATTATAAAGCTGAAGAGTTTGTTTGTTTGAACGCGCTAATCTCGGGAACTACTGGTCCGATTTGAAAAATTCCTTTGGTGTTTGATAGCTCATTTATCGAGGAAGGTTATAGGCTATATTATATCATCACGCTAAGACCAACAGGAGTGAAGCCACGGGTGTGAAACCGCGCGGAGCAGCTAGTTTCCCTGTATGTGAGTATTCTGAAATTGTTCAGTGAAGCAAAAAATTGCAAAAATCGCGATTTCGCCTCGACTTGACGTTGCTAATTTTGGTTTAATGCCTGTTATGATGCCGTTTTTTCTTAATCCTAATCTTAGTAAACTGATTTTTTGTAGTTTTTAATGGATGAACCAAAAACTATTTACTTTGAAAATTATTCGAACGCTTTCCCTCAGCCACAATTCTATTAGAATTAATTCTATTATATTATAAATAAATTCTATTAGGTATTATTGATTAATTCTTTTTCCCGGTACTCTAGTAGAGCTGGGACCAGTTTTAATATTTTCAATGTATCATGGCTCTATTAAACATGACGCTTTTTCTAGAACATAAATCGCATATCGCGTGCTGGATTTAATGCAAGTAGTATCGAAGCAATATAAAAGAAGCTA
This sequence comes from Colias eurytheme, assembly GCA_907164685.1. Taxonomy (NCBI): domain Eukaryota; kingdom Metazoa; phylum Arthropoda; class Insecta; order Lepidoptera; family Pieridae; genus Colias; species Colias eurytheme. Next base: position 41,212 of record CAJQZN010039751.1, read on the forward strand.
TTGCTTCTTCTTAGGATACATGGACAAAAGATTTGAATTATTTTGTCACTGTTTCGTTCAGTACAACATTTAAACAACAACATTACAATTAATTTCAGAATCTATCATATCTGTGTCGTTCTAAATAATTATTTATCTTTATCTACACGATACCTAATAACTATATTTATAAATGATTTGTTTGTGTCAGGGATGGGAATGATAGGTGAAGTATGTAATAGTTACCTAGAGTTAAGGACATAGTGTTAAGTTTTATCTATGTAGGGTTTGTCGTATGCCGTAAATAAATAAATATTCTTTTCTAGTTCTGGATCTTTGTATCAATCCAAGATTTACAGAAAAAAAAAAACGATTACAATCAATTTCCACGAACTTACTAGTTAGTCAGAATATTATTTTTTTAGTTTTTTTTTTAAATAGACTTATTCATGAGTCCTTATCTAGTACACGAATATAAGTGTTGAATTAAAAACGACTTTGCAATTCCTGTCTAACAGCTAATTCTGACTCGATAAGAAAATTTCCTCTAGCATGCAAATGAAAGTCAACTAGGTGACTTCGTTTGCTTCATTTGAATTACAATTAGTCAAACTGAAATTGAAATAACGACACAATCCATTTTCCATTCAGTTACGCTTTGAACTTGCAACTGCTCGATTTGTCTTTTTTGGAATGTGTATTGGATTTATATGCGAGGATTATACATGAAATGAAATACATATTGATGAAATTGTGGAGAAAAAGATAGAGGTGGTTTAAAATAATTTTAGAATTGTGTAAAGTGCAAGAGTTTATGGGCGGTGGTGACCACTTACCATCAGGTGGCGGCCCACCTGCCCCTTTGCTTGCTCTGACATAAAAAAAAAGAATTGTGTAACATGTCCACGTTGGCTGTAGTATTCGAAATGTTGACACAAATAAAAGGTATGATGTGGCATAAATCACGTTTTAAATCCGTTAAATATAATTTTGAAATAGTGGTACAACAAAATAAGAGTTAAGAAAAAAAATCACGACAATCGAACCCTCATCCTGCACTTTACCCCGTCGATGTTAAAGCCAATTAGACCTCTTACTGACCCACATCAGCGATCGAATTTGTTCCACTCTTTCTTATTAAGTGTCTAAATAGAAACTCCACGCAATTTATCAAGAAAAACCTTTACGATAGTAGATAACCTACTCCTTCGCAGATTTGTTAATAAAAAACCTACTCTTTCGCAATTTTAGAACATTACACTCAAATATAACAACAACGAACATGTTATTATGAAATATGAAAATGTAAGTTGCACGGAAAACTTATTCTGATAAGAATTAAGTATATTTTTAGAGCTAGTAATAAAATCTACATGTCTTTGTTATGGAACAGCGTCCCGAGGCAAACAATACACAAAAACAAAAGATGCAGCGACGTTATATTTGTGTGTACTAACTTGGAAAATGTATACAATTGCTTTTTGTACATTACAACATTATATTTTGTATGATTATGCGCTTTTTAAGCCTCTATTTACTCGTGGAAAGAAGGAAAAAACTGCATACGAGTATTTCTCACATAAATGTTTAAAGCAAATTGCAGTTCTCTTCAAAGCAATCTTCTTAGTAAAATGTTTTTGTCTTTTTTGATAAGTTCCTTTAATAATAATAATTTTGAGAGATGCACATTAAAACTTGTGTATCAACCCTAATGCTGATAATACATATTTTATTGGTATAGATGCATTTTTACCATTAAAACTTTGTATGACTAAAATTCCTATATTATACGTATTAAGTTCTCAAATCTCATTATTTATCACAGAATGAAACCAGATTTTATTACCCCAAATATAATCAATTCATTCACTTTAAAACTCACAATATTCGGAACAATCACAACACATAAAACATGTATAGTTAAACAACAGTTCGGGAGCAGTAGGTCAAGGGTCTCTGCTGGTCCCCGGGTAATCCTTTAGCCTTGTTTTTAATTATTCTGTACGTAGTACTTGCTTGAGATCACCTGTTGTTTCGTTGAAGTAATATATTTTAATGGAAACTACTGGTCTGCATCGGCTTTGCCCGTGGTACGTTACTACGTTTACGTTTTCTCAAAATTTAGCTTTTTATTTTATAGAAGATAAAAATGGGGGTAATAAAATATGCTAGCGATCACCCCTGTTCCGCTCGTGGTACATATTATACCTATAGCACTCAAATATCATGTAGAATTACAACGATGAAAAAGTTTTTGAGTTCTTGAGATTAGGACGTCAAAACGAACTCTTCAGTTGTATATTTTCAGTATAGATTTTGCTGGGCACAACGCACTTTCTCATTATTTATTTTCATGATAGAGCTGGTAAGTAAAGAATAATGCTTCTACTAAATATATGTTGCTAAATATATGTTGCCATCTTTATATAGCAAAGGTAGAAGAAATGAAAAGCTAAGGTGATTTTCTAGCGCAAGACGTTGCTATGGTGATAGATACTTTGATTAATTTGAAATCGGATTAAGGTTCAATTATTTGCTAATAGCATTGGTCCAGTTTCACTCGTGTGGTTCGAAGAAGTATTTGTGATAGCGTAGTATATATAGTAGATTTATATTATAGTTGAGTATGATAAATAAATATATGTAAAGTTCTGTTATTTCTTAGAGTACGATTTATTCATTATATTATTTTTTGGACCTTTTGAATTAATTACAGAGGGCGTGGTCACGAGTTAATTGACAGTCTTTTATAAATCTATTTATTTAAAAGTATCCAATTTATACACTTACTAGCTGTGCCCCGCGGTTTTACCCGCATTGCTCGGCTCTTATTGGTCTTAAGGTGATGAATTAATTTTTATAACATTTACGGCCCTTTTTAAACCTTCGTAATTTTTATATCATTAAAGTTGTCGTGATGAAAATTCTTGACAAGAAAGTTCAATAGTAACACAATACGTCTACCGTTTTAGAAACATGATTCCATGATATTTTCTCGATAGAAAAAAAATACAAAGTTCTCATTGTTATTTTTTTTTAATCTCTGGCATCTTCAAAATAACAAACGTAAAGTTACGACTTTTTGGATATTAACTATAAAACATACAACCTATACGTCTACCGATTTAGAATTTTGAAATATGCGATGGTTTTGAAATAAACAAGAAATACTTGAAATTAGCGCGCGACCAGCCAATATAGCGAGAGCCGCCCTGTACCTTCCTACCCCGATCGCTGCACGAGTCATTCCCGCTACGGCCGTCACACGGGGAACTTGTGTCGCTCGCGCCATCGTAAAAAAGGGTGACAACACAATAAGACAAAATGAGACAAATGGGGACAATAAAGAAAATAAGAAGAAGAAACATAAAGGTTGGAGGAAAAAGAATGCTTACAATTGGAACAAATTAATGAAGTAAGTTGGTTTTATTTTAAATTTGATGATAATTGTATTATAGACGATGTTTGATATGTACCCCTGTTTTAAGTACATAACGAATGTGTAAGATTTTTTTCATTTATAGCATAGATAATCTTTTCAGAAATCCGGAATCCAGAAGGAAAATAAACCCACTGATTGTTCACAATGCGAACCCACTCCTTCGTAAGTACCTTTATTCAGTCAAAAATGTATGTTATCAACGCTCTACTGGTTTTATCGCATGATTCCATTTTTAGCAAAAAGCAACAAAGTGCAAAGAAATAAAAAATCATGGTGAACTTAGTGGAAGTATGGTGGCCGTAATATGGAACAGGAGCTCATTGGAGTAGTATTATATTTAAAAAAATACGAAAAAATTTCAAGAATTACATTTCTTAGTAGGTGGTAGATAAGTATGTTGTATAAAGAATTTGATGTTGATATTTATTTCATTTATACTTACTACACCTGTGCGGGAAATTGTTTAGTACTAAAACAGGTTTATATTCATATTTACATAGTAATGTGTGTTTTCATTTCGAAAAATTTTGTGTAAGTATATTAAATTGAGTTCCTGGGTGATCTGGAAACACAATTAGGCCCGGAAGATGGCGCTGCAGTCACTCCTCCTAATCACATGAACCGATTTGGATGAATATTTGTGTGCACATTTCATTGTTGTGGGATGATTGGTTGATTCGTTTTCACATTAGCTAATATTATGTATTTTTGTTGTAAACTTACTAAATTAATGTTTATAATACATTATTATTGGTATAAATAAGCCAGTGTTCGTCTCACATTGCTGTACCTGCCTACCTACCCTACCAGGGCCTAACTTTGTTCTGGCTATTTTATTTTGATTATTTGTAATTAATAATAATTATAATTATAATAGAGTGCAAAAAATAAATACATGCGTCAATATATTTTGTGTTTTTTTTAAAACAATTTTTTTATTTAAAAAAATATCATTCCGACCGCGGCTTTGCCCGCGTGGAATTAGGTTATATCGTGAATCCTGTTTTTTCCCACAGAAGTGTTCAGTTCGGATAAAAAGTATCCTATGGGTAAATCCAGGCAATTAGCTATATTTTATCAAAATTGGTTATGTAGTCTTGACGTGATTAAGTAACAACTAACAAAAAAATATACAAATTAACATCCAAAGTTTCGCATCAGTTTTACTGTATTAGTGATATCTTCCACTCTTGACTTTGACTGAGAAGAATTAGGGTTTATAACTTCTTTCAAAAATAGTACCTTTCATTTCTGGGCATGATGTAATATCTACGTCAGCATCAAATTCTATCTAAATCAATTCAGTAGTCCGCGTTATTGAGTACCATTTCATTTTTTCAGAGTAACAATATTTTTTTGTTATTTTAAAGATTATTTATAACCTGTATTATTTTGTAATAAAGTAAACATTACGAAATGATAATAATTATTAATAATGTCTAAGTAGTTGTTAAAAAGAAGATTATTTGTTTATAAGCAAGAAAATAAAACCAATAAATCAACAATTAAATAAATGTATGACAATATTATAACTGTATGACGACTCCATACATGTTTGTCCCGAGTCGGCCAGCGGCAGCGCGGCGAGTTTGCAAGAATGACTTCGCGCACACCCGCGTTCGCGATAGCGAGCTATTAGACTCCGCCCGCCAAGCAGTGGATTTTTTTTTGTGTATCGTCTTAAGTGTGATGTTAATTGCTATATTACCATCGATAAAATGAACGAAAATGAAATATTTTGCCATGTAGGATCCGTAGTTCCCGAGATAAGCGCGTTCAACCAAACTAACAAACTCTTGAACTTCATAATAATAGTATAGATAGTCTTATTTTTACGTTCACTATAATAGTAGTACGATAATAATAAAATAAAAAGCAATGTAAATACTGAAGTAGGTGATAGATATTCATGTACTCAATGTAGGTCACGCATCAGGTCAGTTACTGTACTCCCGGAGATGATCGCTGTTAGCTTATCGACTGTTTCAAATCATTTCTTTTGATGTTTAGTTTATAGTTATGAGATTTTTTTACTATACTAGATATGCTTAGTTAATAATACATATTTCATAGTGGTGAATTTTAGCAAACAGCTCAATTATTAAAGAGCTTTTTATATAGGCTAGGCTTGTATTGCAATAATATAACATTTTAAATGAGTAATATGGAGTCCCAATTTGTATATTATGTATATCTAGCGGTCCGCCCCGGCTTTGCCCGTGGGAATATAATAAAAAAAGAATTATCGAAATCGGTTCAGCCGTTCACACGTGATGCCGTGACAACGCGAAACGGGTTTCATTTTTATATAATTATATAGATGAATCATTTAAATATTTGAAACTCCTACCTTTAATAATGAGATGATATTAATATAGAATGTATAATTTTCAACAAGAAAATAACGACTAAAAGCATGATGTGTAAAATTACGTTCTGAACCACAACTACATTCATCTGAAACTGTAACAGTAGAAAAAATATTTTACAATTGAAATTCCCAGTCACATTATGTGACAATGAAAATTATCAGTTGGTTGATATTCAAGCTACGACCTACTATTGTACTCACATTTATGAATAACCAACGTTTCAAATGTCACTGCATTTTTGTGCTTAAGCCATTGTGTAAGGATTTACTCGGCTACATTTCAAAATGTTTACAGTTCGTGTAATATTTCTGTGCTAACAAACACTTTTGTTACCGAAAAGTTGCACTTTAATAATGGAAACGGCATTTCTACAGCTGTACTAAATTTAGTTCACATTGAATAGAGACATAATAGAGACGAAAGTTTCCCGAGTCTTTTTGGAACATTAAATTTTAATATAATTTACAAAATAATACGGGAAAAGTTAATTTTAAATTATGAAAAAGTTACACAATCATAAAACTAGTACCTTCATAATTAAATCTTCAATTATATTTTTGTTTATACGAATCATTAATAATATTAAAATAAGAAAATTAAGAATAGTAAATATCAGCTTTTGAATGAAAAAAAAATTACATTTCTTTTATAGATACGTAAGTAAATAAATTTGTATTCAAGTCTCTACATTTCTTATTTGCAATACATTATTAAAATTATTTTCAATTTTGCCGAGTAAAGCTCTTGTCAGAAGCAAGCAGTTAATAAGTGAATGTGTGTTTGAGAAATGAATAACAATTTGTTTATCATTGGTTAAGAGTTATATTTTCTATAATAAATTGCACTATTCATACGAATAGAGTACAAAATAATTTGGAAAATCCAAAAGTGCACGCCTCATAATTTTTTTTTTAATAAATATTTATTAATTATTATTTTTGTTTATTTAATAACAATTAAACCACATCGAATCAGACCCTGAAAAATGAAAGGGTTCTATTCCTGAGCATACTCAAGCGTAATAGAAAAAAAAGACTCGATTAGTAAAGTATTTCGGTCGCTATCGTGTTAACAAGAAAAAGGATCCGCACACACGGACGTCCAAGACAGAACTTTTTTAAACTGTTTTTTAACTAGTTTAAATAACAAAAATGACATCAAAAATATCATGAACGTTAAAAATAGTGTTTTTTCTTAATATGTGTGTGTATGTATTATCTTACAAGTGCAATGTATGATACATAAAGACATTTTAAGTTTGAAAAATCAGATGTTTTGCGCGAAGTGACAGTCGTACCCACCTCAACGCTTCGCTTATGAGGCGTGCAATTTACTTATTTTAAATTAAGTTACTTGGTGACCAACACTCCTCATGTAAGAGGCTAGTTTTAAAGAGACATATTATTTAAAATTGGATATGAAAACTCTTTTTATGGGTATTCTTGTTTTTCATGATTCTCAAGAACACGCAAAATATTTACCATCACCCGATTATAAACAACTAAACGATGTAAAGAGTTCGTTAAGGAATTCCTTAGATACAAGCCTGTTATCTCAACGCACTCGCTTTGCCGGAATAATGTTAAGCAAATTCTTTTAGAACACTTCTTACACGAGAGATCAAACAAAATGTATCACTTTCTGAGAAAATAAAGTGATTATTTAACATTTAATACATTATTTAACATTTCCTTGGAAATTTCGTTACGTCTTCTATTAAGATAATTTTTATCTTGTAGGCTAAATAAACGTACACATTATTTATTAAAGACTATGAAAAATAGACTATAATATTTTTGTATCTTTTCCTCTCCTCGTGTCATGTATTTATTTTTATATCTTCCCTGGAATAAGTTATTATAATAATTTTATTTTTTTGCGAGCATAAGTACGTAGTAACAAGAAAACTTGCATTACAGCCTGTTTTGATTCAATTGTAACTAATACTGAACTTTTTACTCATGAGAGCTCTGTTTTTAATTAATTCAATCGGCAAATGTACCAGCGGCTTTTAATTGTAAATGTTCTTATAGGTAATCATATTATTAAAACAAATTATTATAAAAATACCAAATGGATAGATTTATCAAATTAATTAGGTACGAAAATAAATGATATATTTATCAGAAATCATTAATGAAACTAGTAAACTACTACTGAAATGATATTGGAATACCTACACAAGAATTTTGCATCATTCACATTAATGCCTCGATTTCAGGAATTATATTCGACGTGAGGCCTTCAATAATGATAATTAAAATTCAGTAATGGTCGCCTTAAACTCCATTCATTTGTCAATTTAAATTGATGATGACAAATGGAATACGAACTACATACAAATTATATGAAACAAGTCGGTGATATTTATCCATTTAACGTATCACATTGCGTGTCTAGTATGTGATAATTTTAGCAACAGAATGGCATTCAGAACATTTGCTTCAATGTATACAAAATGTAACTTAAACTAGAACTAGAATTTTATACTGCAAAATATTATTTAAACTTATAGATGAAAGCAGATCTAGCCTAGGGCATGGCTACAGGTAAATAACAGGTATAATTGATTCAACGAAACCATTATAAATGTTAATTCAATCTGGGTTGTGAATTTTCATTTGTGAAATTACGAATATTCCAACAGAAAATATTATTTAAAGTCTGTCTTTAGAGCTTGTTAAAAAGATGTAAGTAAGTATAGTTGAGATCATAATATTTAACCGACTTTAAAAACTATATCGATACCTTTTTATACAATATTATTTTCATATATTGTAATTATAAGCGAGTCATAACCTCAAAATATTATTTATAGAAATGTAGACCCCGCCATTTTCAGAGTTTCAAGTACCTCAAATCGGAAAACAGTTCATATTTTACAAAAACCAATTCGATACTTACTCTTTGTAAAAAAATGTACGAAGTCACACTTAAATACTAGTAGAATACGGAAATAAAATTGACAACAAGAATGAAAAAGAAGGAAATATACCTCTACACATAATAATATATTATATTATGTACATTCAAATCCAATCCAAGCCAATCAAGCCCGCCCCGCTGCTTACTGTCTTACCAGTGGTTAGT
>CAJQZN010039752.1:0-15446 GCA_907164685.1 Colias eurytheme
CGAAAAAATTTCGCTAGCGCGATTCAGAGTGAGGTGTCGTACAATATACCTAATGAAGTTTTTCATCTTTTTATTTTACTGCAAATACAAAATAAAAATTAAACAATGGTAATGTAAATTCTAAACAAACTACTAAGTACTACCAATATACAATTAGAACAAAAATCATTTGACTTGTTTATTTCACCCAGAGGCCAGAGGCGGCTCGTGACAAAATTGTATAGGTGTTCACTTGAAAATTGAAATAAAACAACGAAAATACAATAGCGTTCGGGATGATTTATTACAAAAAAATGAGCACCACATTTTATAAATGTCTATAACACTAAAAATTACAAAGTACAGGCTATTTCAAAACGAATTCAATGACTAGGTATCAATAATTAGTAAATCACCGAATTTGCATTCGCGAGCGTAGGTATCCATAGTGTTTGTCACTGACGGTCACTGACCTCTATAACTTATAGTTATAGAGGTCAGTGGTGTTTGTTGTGTAAACATGTATGTATTTGAGTAGTTAGTAGCATATTATATTCTGAATTTCTGATCCATGCCTATTCACTCAAAACTAATAACACTAATGATTTGTAACAGTAAATTATTTCAATAGGTAGGTATTTGAACATTTCCCAACAAGACGTAAGAATAATTATTCGTAGGTATACAAGATACAATAACAAATCTAATACACTATTTATTATTTTATTATTTACTAGCGGTCCGCCCCGGCTTCGCCCGTGGTACATGTTTACGTTTTCTCTCCATAAGAAGTAATAGCTAGAGAGCTAGCGCAAAGCTACCTGTATGTATTTGACCAGACCTGGATTTTTGTGTGTTGATTCCCCTATACCTACTATACATGAGATGAGGAGTCACTAAGCCCAGAGTGGTGGACGGGGCGCGCGCTTAGGTAAGACAGGTGGAAATTTTTGGCGAACTTTGAAACCATTTGACCACGTCTGCCATTTTGATATTTGAAAATAGATTATTATTACTATCGGAAAATAACAATGGCAGACCATTATCACGCGGATAACATTCTGGCAGACACTTATGAAAGTGCTGAAAAAAATACAATTTTGAAAGTATTTGACCAGATCTGCCATTCATATATTTTATTTATTAGGGTCTTAAAAACTTATTTTCGAAACGGCAGACATTTTCATTGCGTACAGACTTCAGCAGACAACAAAACTTTACAGACTTCAGCAGTCAACAAGACTTAGCTTCTACATGGTCAGATGTATATATGTATTACGTTCCCTGACCTTACATCAATGATTTACTTTATTAATGTTTTTATGGTCATTTACATTTAATTTTGAAAACTATGGAATAAAATTTATAAATTTGATGATACAAAACTAAATATACATTTGTAAAGAATCTCAAATATAAAGTTGTGTTGCAAATAACAAATCATCATTTAAATATTTAGTTTATTTCTTTATTTAAGAAACAATTAACAATTACAAAACAACATAAAAAAACACGCATGCATTTATTGAAATGTTCATTCATCATCACTATCGTATGGCGTTGTGTGACTCGTCTTCATAATCCATTGAATCGGATTCTGTAAAAGTAAAACGTAAATTATATAATAAAAGAAATGAGTCATTATAAACTTACCTAGTAAGGCAATGCCTTTGATGTCGCACGATGCCGCCGCGCCGCCAGTGTAGGTACTTCTGCTGCTACATGAAAATATGCTAGGGTTGCAACAAATGGGAAATAAAACAATTGTGATTATTACTATTATGATGTAATCATTTATTCATATTATGTACATTCAAAACAATTGCTATTATTAAATCTGATGTAATTATTTTTTCATAAATATATAATTATTATTAATTACATAATATATTGCACTGTGAAATATTTACGTATCACTTTATTTTTGATGTTCTTAATTGTCTTTTATAAAATTTAAGTGACGCATTCGCATTGGGATCAACAATCCGATAAGAAAAGAATGGAGACAACATATACATAGCTTTGATTTCAATTCTACAGATACAAAATATACAATCTATCTAAAATGATACAACGGATGTTTCCTGCGTTTTCTCGTCAAAATACCGAAACAACGTAATTATTGTATAGTAGTTGGGCGTGAAAGTAAAAAAACAAATGAAAAGTGTTTTCCATATGATTATTTATTAAATTTACGCGATTAAGAATAATTTCAACGATACAATTTAGTAACCGAGAATTCAGAGGATTAAAGAAAATACCTGCCTGATCATTTTATCAAACTCTAAAAGAATTATGGTTATTTCGCATCACTCGGTTTATTAGTTTGGTAATAATTATTAAAGGTAGTTACAACCCTAGCCATTGAGTCGAACGGTAGGCAACACAATATCGACTTTGTGCGGGTACATATGGTACATTTCTTCTTGCTGTGAAGCGTAATTATTATTATTAAGATTTTTTAGGCTATTTTGAATCAGCTGTTCTAATTTAATTCTAGAAATTTATTAAAACGTGATTTTTTTAAAAGTATATTATGAGTTTATAAATACCTCAACCAATAGTTATTGTGTCCTATCCTCATTTCTTTATATCTTGGTAGTTAACTAAAGTGTTAAATTTACATAACCTCAACAACAACATTTACACTGCCACTGCACTAAAACTAAACTAACTAGCTCTCTAGCTATAAGAACCATCCTCGTACTTCAAGGGATATAATAAAAAAAGAATTATCGAAATCGGTTCAGCCGTTCTCGAGTTATGCGCTTACCAACACATTTTGCGATTCATTTTTATATATAAGACTAGCGGTCCGCCCCGGCTTCGCCCGTGGTACATAATATTTACGTTTTCTCTACATAAAAACCATCCTCGTACTTCAAGGAATATAATAAAAAAAGAATGATCGAAATCGGTTCAGCCGTTCTCGAGTTATGCGCTTACCAACACATTTTGCGATTCATTTTTATATATAAGATAAGATTATGTGAAAATAACCAGGAAGGTGAAAAACATATTTACGAAAACATAGTAACATAATACCTATGGCTGTCGCTACAATAATTATATTTCAATTTTATCTTTTTATACCTAGTAGAACTGGCCGACGAATAAAAAAAATCGTATTAGAATAAATACAATAAATTACGGAACAAAAAAAGGATTGTAACTGAATTAGGTATGTTTGTTTCTGGGCGCACCGTTTTCGACGACGCGACGCGCGACGTAAGCGTATAGGTATAGGTACCTACTTTGCTAAAACAAACTAATAAAATTGTGTGTCTGTCTGAAAATTCGGAAAAGCATATTTTGCAAGTTTGTAATTACTTTGATAGTTTACCGATTTATAATAATTGTAATTGTAATTGTATAATATATAATTTGCAATGTGGTGAAATTTCATAAAAATCACGGGCCAATTTTTTGTTTTGAATCCCACCGAAAATATAATTGCGTTATTAGAATAATTAATTACTATACCTACCCACGATCAATTATTACAATATAGTCTCAAATGCATACTAGAGAAATATTGCAATTTGATTCAATTAAAATGCATAGCATACAAAAATAAATTCACAACACAAGAAATTCCGCGCGCAAATCATAGCGCGTGTCAATGAAATCAAGAATGTTTTATATCAAGCCGACGCGGACGACGACGCGACGCCGAACAAAAGTACCTACGACGGACGACCACGCTTCGAGTTGCCAAACAACATGAGTAATAAATTGTTTACAAAAAAAACAAGTTTTCCATTTTTCTGTATGAGTAGACAGAACTTCAAAACGCCACCTGCTACGGTTTATATTATGAACGATTGTTATAAAAATAAAAGTTATATTTGTTGGTGTAAACTATTTTATTGATCAATAATTGTGGAATTTAAAATTGTCAACATTGATTACAATAAAACGCAGTTTTATTTTATTACACTATTGTTTTTTTTATCAAAACATGTATTTGAAGTACCATATAATATTATGCTGATCCAAGCATTTTCACTCAAAACTAATACCTATCACTAATGATTTGTAAAAGTAAATTATTTCAATATACATTTCATAACCAACATGTAAGAATAATTATTATTATTCCTACCTACAACAACAAACCTAAAACACTATTTACTATGGGAAAATAACCAGGAAGGTGAAAAACATATTATTATTTACGATTTCGACGCACTCGACTTTTAGTAAAATATAGTAGGTAAACATAATATTATGGTTTTGATTTTTGCTACTAGTATAAGAAAACGGGTTATTGTAAATTTGCCACAAAGTTAATTCGTCATGTTTTTAAAACTCCATACATTGAAAGTAAATTCGTCACATGCCTTAAAAAGTATGTGTAAGTTCGTCACAGGTATATTCGGGTTATTGTAAATTTGCCACAAGTAGTAAAGTACCGCCAGCAAGCAAGGCAAGTGAATTATACCTTTCAGCCTGCGATGAAACCAGCAATATAATGATTTACATTTTAATATTACAGCCATCATTCACATAAGGTAAATTCATTATTGAGTCAAATTGATTTGCGCTTTTTAAAAGTTTGAAATGATTTTTTATGTATTAGAATTTTTATTGTGTTATTAGAATTTTATTTTAAAGTTTTTTTTCTTAAATCTCGTAAATACTGGTGCCATCAATGGATTTATGTTTATGGCTGGATCTTTCACCATAAACATTTCATAAACTGCCAGACGTCGACGACATGTACATTCACAAGTGCGGCGCGAGAGACTGACTGGTAGCATAGCAAAGCAACCCGCTGCGGTTGGGGCGTTGTTTAAGTTTGAATGAAAAAAAAAAATTTCCACTTTCCATACAAAATTTTCGAGTGAGATGCTAATTTTGTATGGGAGGTTGAAATTTTTTTTTTCATTTCCACAATATGCTTTCTTTGAGAAAGTTGCTCAGAATGATTCCATGGTTAAAGTTTTCGGGAGGCTGTCCCTTACACCCTGTAGGTATACAAAATAGGTGAAAAATATTTTATCCTTATTTTTATACGATTGTGATAAATATTATAGAGCCGCTCTCATTTCATTACATTTTAAAAATATTTATAGAGAGAACTGTGATTTTTACCATTACCTATGTAGAATAATGTAGATGTTAAGTAATACTCTTTATAACTGCTGTGAATTTTTAGAACATATACAAAATAGATGTTCCTTGTTTTTTAGCAAAATTTATCTTTGTTATGCTTTTCCTTATGTTTTTACAAAGTCCATCGCCATCCAATTTGACTGTGATTTTTTTACATGTAAGGTTGAAAATCTAAAACTGATTAAGAAATAAACATTTTAAATTAATTTATTGTTTAATTTTTTTGCTATCTGTACTTAAATTATCGATGTGACGAATTTACAATACTTGATATTAAATCGTGACGAATTAACTTTAAAAAAATAAAAGTGTGGCAAATTTACACATACTTTTTTAGGTGACGAATTAACTTTGTGGCAAATTTACAATAACCCAAGAAAACTGCGTGTTCAAACTACTTGTTTGTCTGTCTGAAAATTCGGAAGTACTTTGGTAGTTTACCGATTTATAATAATATTGTATATATCGTTGTTTAAAAAATATTCAAACACAATAAAATATGATATACCTACTGATTTATCACTGGTTTCAGTGATGAACTGATGAGTCAATTATAGCCACTATACTTTCGTCATACGTGTGTATGATTGATGTGATTTGCAACGTGGTGATATTTCAGAAAAATCACGGGTCAAATTGTCCCACCGAAAATATAACTGCGTTATAAGAATAACTATACCTACGATAAATTATACATAATACAATATAGTCTCAAATGCATACTAGTGAAATATTTTATTTGAATCAATAAAATAAAAAAAAAATAAAAAATAATAATAATACAAAAATAAATTCACAACACAAGAAAATCCGCGCGCAAATCATAGCGCGTGACAATGAAATCAAGAACTTTCGAGCCGACGCGGACGACGAAGGAGCCTAACAAAAGTACCTACAATCATAGGCGGCTCGTGACAAAATTGTATGGCCGTGTTCACTTGAAATAAAACAACGAAAATAGGTACCTACAATAGCGTTAGCAGTACAAAAAAAATGAGCACCACATTATAAATGTCTATTTATACACTAAAAATTATAGAGTATTTCAAAACGAATTCAATTATTATTTAGCAATAATTAGAAAATCCCCGAATTTGCATTCGTGATCGTATTCATAGTGTTTGTCTACACTAATATTATAAAGAGGAAAACTTTGTTTGTTTGTTTGATTGTAATGAATAGGCTCATAAACTACTGGACATTTTACCAATGTTTGCAAGTTTGTGATTACTTTGATAGTTTACCGATTTATAATAATTGTATACTTATATCATTGTTTAAAAATATTCAAACACAATATGATATAGGTACTGATTTATCACTGGTTTCAGTGATGAACTGATGAGTCAATGTTAGCCACAATACTAATCACTTTCGTCATACATGTGTACGAACTATGATTGATGTGATTTGCAATGTGGTGAAATTTCATAAAAATCACGGGCCAATTTTTTGTTTTGAATCCCACCGAAAATACATATATTACTAATTGCGTTATTAGAATAATTAATTACTATACCCACGATCAATTATTACAATTTACAATATAGTCTCAAATGCATACTAGAGAAACATTGCAATTTGAATCAATTAAAATGCATAGCATACAAAAATAAATTCACAACACAAGAAATTCCGCGCGCAAATCATAGCGCGTGTCAATGAAATCAAGAATGTAATTTTATATCAAGCCGACGAGCGACGACACCGAACTAAAGTACCTACAGTACCATTTACCTTCAGTGTACAATACAGTTTACAGACCTACGACGGACGAACAATAATGAGTAATAAATAAAAAAAAACATAGTTTCTAAGGTCATTAGTTTTATTTTATTTTATTGTTATTTTCTTTGAACGATTGGAAATGAAATTACTCAATTTTTACACAGAACTTTGATTTATTAGAATTATGCTCATTATGCATAAGATAACGAACGCGAATGCACGACATCTAGCGCGTCAATGTCTAAACATCGCCTTTCGTTAAGACATTGACGCGCTAGATCTGTAATAAGTATATAGTCTATGCGCTAGATGTCGTGCTTTATGTCGTGTTATGCTTGGCAAAAGTCACGCACACTACTGTAGAAGTGTCAAACTTTTCCGGTATTTTACTGTTGTTTTTCTAAGTAAATATTGTAAATTATTGATTAAAAAGGTCGAACGCGCACACATTTCATTATAGAGAAGTGATAAAATGATTAGTTTTAAAGAAATAGTGTCTGTGTTAAGTGTTTAGAGGTAATCAAAAATGTATGGAGGGACGGTCGGAACATCAACCTTAATAAAGCAAATTACCTGAACAAATATGAATAATGCACACAATGGCATATTGCGTAACTGTATTATAGTCTTTGTAAATGTTTCACTTATATGTGTGTCAAGTCTTCAACTATTGAACCGATTTCGATGAACCATTTAGAAGCTGAAAAGTCCAGCCAATATCTGGAATAAAAATAGTTCCTACAAACCAGCTTTAAAATAATCGCGATTACAATGAATTATCCTTACAATAACATTGTTTAATTTTGTAATGTTTCTTGGAAGCTGATAATAACAATAAAAAGAGCGTGTGTGACGAACACACGTGTCAGAAGTGAAACATCTTTGGCAAGATTCAAAGATACCAAAATCATCGCGTCGCCTCTCCATGACGCGACCTTGAATTTTTACTTTCCAAGAAAGAAGTTTCGCTTGAAAAGTTATTTCTTCATTTATTGATGTTTTAATTAATTTTATTTTTCAGTGCAAGTCTAAAACCCTCGATGGTGGGTTACGCGGGTACAAAAGACCGAAGGGCCAAAACATCACAATGGTTCAGTTTACGTAAAGTAGATCCAAGGAAGATAGCCGCAGCATGCAAGGGGTTACCTGATATTAAAGTGGGCAATTATACATTTAGTAATGCGCATTTGAAACTCGGAATGTTGCAGGGAAATAGGTAATTATTTAATTTTATGATGAACTAGCTTCCGCCCACGACTTTGTACGTGCATCCCCGTTTTTCCCCGTTCCCGCAAGAATTTCGGGAAATCCTTTCTTAGCGGATGCCTACGTCCTAACATCTACCTGCAAGCCAAATTTCAGCCCGATACGTCCAGTGGTTTGGGCTGTGCGTTGATAGATCACTATATCAGTCACCTTTGAGTTTTATATATATACATACTAGCGGTCCGCCCCGGCTTCGCCCGTGGTACATATTTCGCAATAAAAGGTAGCCTATGTTCTTTCTCAGGGTCTAAAAATCAGGATCTGTGCCAAATTTCATCAAAATCGGCTGAGAGGTTTATGCGTGAAAACCATACATACATACATACATAATTACAAACTTTTCCTCTTTATAATATTAGTATAGATATATAGGATAAGATAAGAATATAAATTAATATATAATACGCGGGCAGACTGAAAATCAGCCCTGTTCGGGTGTTAGCCCACAGCATGGCTGAGTTTGTTCCGATTACCTAATACGTGTTTACTTTTTAAGTTAAGAAAGTCTAAGTTTTTTGGCAATAAAGCTCTTTTTCTTACTTTTCTTTCTTTCTTTCTTTCAATAAGTAGTTCTAAATTTAAAACTTATATAAGAAATGTACTAGTTCAGAGAGCGTACTACAGTATTCAGGAATATATGGACAATAAAAACCCATGGAGGGTTGTCGTGTAAAATCCACAGGACAGTTCTTTGGCATGTTATTATAATATATGATGTTACATATGTATTTTGTAAAATTGTAAAACTGACATGATTTAAAAGAGCAACTATGGAGTTTCTTGCCGGTTCTTCTCCGTAGATACTGCTTTCCGAATCGGTGGTAAATTTTAAAATATGTAATGACGTTTCAAAAGTGCTTCTATAAGAAGTCTAATTGAATAAATAAATGTTTGAGTTTGAGTTTTGAGTTTGTTGGCAATAAAGCTTTTTTTCTTACTTTTCTTTCTTTCTTTCAATAAGATATTACTAAAAACATTCCAGGTTTCGTATATGTCTCCGCAATGTGACAGAATCAGACGAGACAATACACAAAGCGTGCAAACAGTTACAAGACAATGGCTTCATCAATTACTACGGATTGCAACGATTTGGTTCAAGATCCAGTGTTCCCACACATGTGGTCGGTTTACATTTACTGAAAGGAAATTTTGAAGAGGTTAGTTTTTTGAAGTGAAACTTCTTTATGGAAAAAAATATAGTGTAAAATTTTTTCGTTACGCGTGACATTTTTCCGTTACGCGCCATCTTTTTCTTATCCCTACCACGCGTGTTTGACGTATTTGTGTAAAGTTGCATATAGTAAATTATTTTTTTAAAAATAAGGCCATAAAGAAGTTTCACTTCTTACGTGTGTACAGTACACACACACATTTTTTTTCCATTTACTGATACAAATAAATAAATAAATTTATTTGCATAATATGTGAATTATGTTTCACACAGCCGGAGGCCCCAAAAAACTCGAATTTACTTATAAAAATACTTTAATTATAATAATTACAATGTCTTGCACGATGCAAGTGCTAAAAATTTTAGATGTTTTTTGTTGAATTTTTTAAATGTATAGATTATAATGTTTAACCCAGATGTTACTGAAACAATTTTTGTTATCATATTAAGGTGAAATTTACATATTGTGACCATATTGCAAAAATTTTAACTGGAAAAATAGTATAAAAATTTTATCTATCGTGGAAATCTCGGAAAATGGTGTCCTTTTAAAAGGACGGTAGTAATATGTACTACTAAGTAGGTAGACTATGATATTAAAATGACAACATACATTTTACATATATTTATGTAGCAATATGAAAGTTTTCAAAACATAATTTAGGATGCAAGGTTTCATTACATTTAGGACAATAGAAATTGACTTTCTTGTGACATTCTATACACCGAAGCTGCTTGTCTCTGTACCGAATGATGTGATCTTTTCCATCAAATCGAGAGGTTTCATGGAAACTCTAACACCTTTACGTTCCTCATTCTTATATGTTTCGAGCAGAGCAGTTACAACACTTCTACAAATGTGGAGATAATCATAATGGCCCCCTTTTACTTATATATTTGCCAAGAATTATGTATTGCCATATCAAGTCCATGACAAGTCAAAGAAAAATACCACTTCTAGCCTCTGATAGATGTCTTATACAAACCGATGCTCTGGTCGGATCTGTCCACCCCTCCCATTTTCTCGTACTTTTTTTACGACAAGTATATTTTTCTTCTGTTGTTGTGAAAATCTCTTTACCGTTGTAGACACAGGCTGAATCGTATCAAAGTTTGATGCAACAGTCACAACACTGTTATCATTCCATTTGCAAAATAAATTTGTTCTGCTCTGGTCGATTGATGCTTGAATGGTACATTCGTACATTCGTTCTGTCTTTTTCAATTCTCAAATACAGTAGGCAAAGGGCATTTCGCGACGCGATTTTCACGTACTGTGCCAGTAGCCTTTATTCCTCGTACTCGAAGTTCATCAATGAGATGAATAGACGTAAAAAAGTTGTTAAAAAATAAATGGAATGCAGCTTTGCCCTATATTTGTCGCAGTACATCGGCATACTGTAATACAACGCTTGCACGCAATCCCAGAGGTTTTTGGTATTTGTTTTGATTACCAACATCATTCGATTGTCCTTGGTATGGATCACACCAAACTATGCAACCTAACCGTGTAGCTCCGACCCAAAATTCATACCCCCATCTTATCGGTTTCCCTCTTATGAATTGCTTGCATGGATGGCCGCCATAGTAGGGCACCATGGCTTCGCCGATGCTGTGATGCTGCTTCAAAGAGTGCATGCGCAAAAAAGTACTCTGTAGTAGTACATATTACTACTGGCCTTTTAAAAGAACGGCAATTAAAACTGCATAAATATCACAAATAAAATGTAATCTAATAGTAGGTAATATATATTTCTGATAAAACACGTTTCAAATTACGTGTATTTAAAATAAATCAAGTAATTTGTTGTAATTTATTGATAATACAGTTAACTTGATTTATCAATGGAAAATGGCAGAAATTCTAAAATAATTTAAAAATATACCACTGTTAAAAAACGACACAACACTTTAATTTTCCAATTCCTACAACCGTGAGGTGCCAAATGAATATAAAATTTTTTTTCAAAAATGCCCTCATTGTAAATAATAATTATATTTATGGTGTGTCCTTTTAAAAGAACGATAGTAACAACTGGGTTAAAATAATACATTTGTTCGATACTCAAACATGCTCTCGAGGGCCAAAAAAGGTATTTAGGGGAATTTGGTGTACTAATTTCGTTGCGCTCGGCGTATACGTCTGGCGATATCGGTAGGAAGTTGTACATTGCGTTACACACTATATTACATTTTCAGTGTAGCGGTGTGTAGGTAGATGAATTAAAGATTGCAGCCAATAGAAATTATATATTCCTCTAAATTACACAAAAATATATTACTTTAATTTACTAACTACTAGACGTGGGTCGGTAGCGCGAGTTACGGGACAACTGGGGGCGACGCTATGTGAATGTGCGTCGTTACCTAAAAATTATTGAACATTTTCTTATGTCTTTTATGAAATGTTTGTAATGCTTTGAATTCCACAACCGGGTCGCTTATTGAAACAGAGCGTTTTTTTGTTATTGACGATGTCGATCTATCGCTTCTTTTCAAGCGCATTTGCCAATCTGAGTCTGTTTTGCTCACACAATTCCTCATTTAAACACTTTCCCCTCGGGTAAGGCGCGAACACTAGTTGGAACACTTTTTCGAGGTTCACATTAGAACCGACTCTCACATTTGTTTTAGTTACAGTAAGTGTTTGTTTTAGTTACAGTAAGTGTTTACGTATTACTTCGATAGTGGACTGTATATAGGTCGCGCTAAATGCTGCTAATAATGCTATGACATGGGACAACTGGGAACACTTTAATTACTGCTAATAATTATATACTATTTACGCGGATTCGAGCGGATAGAATAGCACTCGGGCGCTGTTATGAATGAACTGCGCTTTCCGGCCGGCTCGGCTGTCGCACGATAATACTGCTGAGGCAGCTTGATCTGATTTACGTTATTGCTCAATTATTGTAATATGTAATGTAGCTATAGATAATAACTAATAAATGTTTAAAATAAAATATTTGTTCGCTGCTCGAACATGCTCCCGAGGCCCACAGAAGATATATATTAAATTTTTATAAGTCTTGAAATGCTTATAATGCTTAAAGATTATAATTCCACCACTGAGTCACTTATTATAGCAGAGCGTTTGTTAGCTATTGGCGATGTCGACCTATCGCTCCTCTTAAAACGCGTACTTGCCCATCGAACAAGTCTATTTTGTTCACATGCTTCTTCACTTATACACTCTCCCCGCTCGGGTAAGGGAGACGCACGAACACTAGTTGTAACACTTTTTTGATGCACGCACACACTAGAACCGACACATTACAGCATGTTTAGCCGTTAATTACATTTCCCACAGCCGGAGGCCCCAAAAGAAAACCAGATTTACTTTAAAACTACATTTAATAATTAAAATGAGACTTTACAACCACGTCTGCTCGGTGCAGACCGGAGTTAAGGAATCATTATACAATATTAATAATTCTAAGGAAATCTTAAAACTAAACTACGCTCGCATTCCGTTCCCATGCGAACGGCGTAGTCAGCAGTTTGCTGTTAAGGTCGGGACGTAACGCGTTATTCAAAAACAGCATGCAAATTTTTACTCATTACAAAGAATGTTTGTCAGTTTATTAATAGTACATACATCAATGATTCCAATTAAATTATGAATAGTCTGTTGGGCTGCTGGGACGCTCTGTTGTTAAGTTGCTCTACTTCTTCGCCACCAAACGAAGAATTTCTACTTGTTATTGCTGATAATTTTAGCTTTCCATACGATACTGCGTATTGATGTATGTCATGATGTGAAATAGCTAAGGTATCCGTTTCATCGACAGCGTTTTTCATGTTTTTGATTTCCTCCCCAGGAGTATTTATTGATGTATCAATTTCATTGTCGTTATCTGTCATTTGTGATAGGCAGAGCTGAGCTAATGTGTATGGGATTTAATTTAGTTTCTTATATCTCCGGCTTAGATTTTTTTTTGTTCTTCAATTACTACAATCTGTCTCCTTGTTGGACATTCAGCAGTATGCTGGTTGGTGCTAATGCTGGCGTGCTCGGCATGTGATCCGTGTCATGTTATTGTTACAATAGTAAATGTATTTACTGCGATTGTATGAGGTATTGAGGTATTTTACGGTTTAAGCGTCGCGCATTGTTACGATCTGTCATAAGTGACCGGGCCAGTGACTTGGGTGTTGTTCTATGCGTTTTTTGTATGTTTTAGTAGAGTGTACTTTTTTATGGTGGGCATACATAGGTCGCGATGTAATAGTTCGTTAGGTACGAAACAGGGTGCATTGGTTTTCATCTGGAGTGTTTTATTTTGAAACCTTTGTATGATCTCGATGTTTGAATGTGAGGCAGTTCCCCACAGTTGGATACCATATGTCCAGATGGGCTTGAATATGGATTTGTATTAAAGTATTTTATTTTCAAGGGACAGCTGCGACTTTCGTTCAATGAGCCAGAGAAGATTTTGCGTTTGGATGCCAAGATACGGCCAAAAGGGAAAATGTAATATATTCTGCTATTTTTTGAGGGAGATCTTTATCGGGAGGGGATAAAGTGTCATCCATCTCATATGTAAGAAATCACATATGTATATGATTTTGGATCAGAATCAAGTTTTTATTTATCTGTTTCAATATGAATTCAATTTCAAATCTTAATTGGGAATATATAAGATCAGATCTTAAATTGGATGAAAATTCAAATATGTCTGTAGATCTTTTATGTCTTCCAGTAATGCCCTGTTGGAAGCTCTCAATATCTATGTATTGTTTCCAAATAAACGATTTTTATTTTTTATTTATTTTAATTAAAAGTCTGGCCTTGCTGGTATTGCGCGACTGTATATCATTGTCACACAGAATGCGTATGTATGTGATATTGCACTGAAAATGTAAAAATAAGTCGTGCAATTGGATCCAGATACTTTTACAGTTGTTTTTATTGTAATGACATTGATTATTTTATATTTCTCATTGGTCGCAAAGTACTGGCAAGGGTACTGGTATGGGACCATACTGGCAAGAATAATTATTTTAATCTTGGTTTTGGCATGCTTGAAGTTCGGCCAAGGTTAATGTGATTTAAGCGTCTGTCTTTATATGTATCAAAACATACTTCGCTATTGGTTTCATGCTGATTAATTTTGATTTTAATTTGCTTAGATATAGGTATCAATCTGTATAGATGGAAATTATCTCGGCTAATCAAAGGTATGACTATTTCGAATATAAAATAGTTTTCAGTGATTCTCGCTTTCACTTTTATTAATTTATAAATGTTACATAGATCTGTGTGAATATTTTCTATGGGTAACGTGACGACTTCGGATATTTGGTTTGATATAATTTGAAGCTCGTCGCACAATTGTTTCGGTGACAATAAATACATTAATCTGGCCATGAAACATTTCGGCGGTTGTATCTAATAAAGTATCGTGGATTCTTCTTAAATTTTGAATTAAATTGTTGCAACTTATCACTGATAAGGTTAACCGGGAAAGGAGCCGTTGGTTATGTAGGATTCTTACCGACTAAAACCCCACCGTGTTCCAATTCAATTTGTTTTCTTGATTTTTTCGTGTTGCTCTTGACAGAGTGGTCGTGGCCATCATATGGTCTGTATATCAACCTAAACTGACCATCCGTTCAAAACTTGACATTGGCAGAATCCGCCCTGGGATCGGGAGTTGCCATTTGAAAGAAGAAGAAGAGATAAAATTTTGTTTCCAATCAGTTTTAAAAAATACTGTCGGAAGTAGACCTACATTTCCGACAGTATTTTTTAAAACTGGCGCTGTTCTAATTCTTTGTAGCAACTTATTAGACGTTCCTTGATGGTTTTGTATTTTTCTGTGGTATGGTGATGAGTTTGATGCGTTGCGGCGTTCGAACCAAAGAGAAATAGTGGAATAACCCTCATGTTCCTCATCAGATAATCCACAAATAGTGCATTGCAATGCTATTTCAAGGTTGTCAATTCTTTCGCATTTTTACATTCTTTATGTGCACAAATAGCGATGCATCGATCGTTAAAATCGCTTAAATTTAGTTCGCACTTTTTCATCTATTGTCGCTTCAGCCAGCCAGACTTTCTTGTTTCGGTTACTTTCCAAGTATCAGCAAATGTTCCACCGCGAACACCCAGTCGTCGTAGTTCTCACGACTTTAATTTCGGCAGGTTCATAACCAGTCGTCGTAGTTCTCACGACTT
>CAJQZN010039754.1:0-27669 GCA_907164685.1 Colias eurytheme
TATAAGTTATAACTAATTACTGATTTAATAGAATTTCATATTAAAACCAGATCCGTTATAATGCGAGACGTTCAATCCCAAAATAACAGTTAAAAATAGTTAAAAGTCAAAATTACACTCTCGTGAAAAGGATATGGGAATATATCAGAAAGGATGGCAAAAAGTTTTACTCACCAACCGATCGTCGATCCCATTATTCCTCGTCGTGGTCGTTTAACAAATTTATTTTTCGGTTCTTTTAGGATAGCACGGCCTTTATAGCAATGTTCTAGGGCTAATTTTGAAGACCTCTAGACATGCAGACCTTATGTGGCAATCCTACCGACTGCGCCAGTTAAACTTTGCGGGAGCGTTTTGACTTTTTTAAAAAAATAAAATTAAATTAAAATTAAACTTATTTAATTATTACTTAACTATAACAAGTGGACGATTTGGAGTCACAAATGTTAATGCCAGAATTACATGCAATGATACAATCGATACCTTATTACGAAACAAATGTTTTTCAATAACTGCTATGCTTATGTTAAATTGCAAGAACTCTCCGGTGGTCTTGCTGAGGCCAGCGGAAAGCTATTGCTCAACCTAACACAGAGGGTTGGGGTGGATGCGTAACTACATATTTCTCTAAGTTGTTTATATTGCTAAAAAATACTTATTACTGGCCCGTAAAGTACCTATATGATTAAGTTTATAAGTTTTGTATATCATCATACATCATTATGCTGTTATATATTCCGCGGTAAAAAGCTCTGACAATCGAGTAGTTACAAATAATAAGCGTTAGCTCTGAAAATCGATCAACTAAAAATATATATATATATAATATAAAAAGTAAAAACAAAAACAAACAGTTCGCACCAAGTTATTTACCGTCAACATTAACCACACACGCAAGCAACAAATCTACGTCTTACCATTTCTTAGGGGTCATTAGTAGAAACGACACCCATTCCGAGGCCCATTTAGATAAAACGTCAGAGATTTGAACGAAGATTCCGCCCAACCCCCCCGGGACCTCCCCCCTCGAGTAATGAGACGAAGATTTTCCTTGGGTGCAAAATGTTTATAAAGGGTGCGAATTTATGCCTCATTGTTTGAATTTACGGTTTATTGAATAATAGGCGGTTTTAGGAACGTGGTTTTTTCAGTTGATTTCTTTATAGATACATAGTATAAAGTACCTTAGCTAGTTTTTGTAGACTTTGAATTTGATTGTGATGTCTTTGATACTCAGTTTTAAAGGAGCATTTAGATATTGTGTAATTGTAGGTATATAGCGAAGTACCTTTTTGGTAATTCTTGTTTTGTTTGACGTTATTTTCAAGTATTTTGGAATTCTTAGTATACGAAGTTATTTTATTAAATAGAGCATTACTGATACTGTGTTTCAAAAAAAAATTGTGTTATCAATGTGAGAGCTGCGCTTATTTTCTACGAAATAACCTTCACACCTTTAGTATAATATTAGAAATATTAAAATTCCGTAACCTTTAATTGGTTAGGGCTCAACTGAACAAATCGGATCACTGCTTCAATCCCTTGTTTCCCCGATCATTCATAATTCACATCCTGCTTCCGTCATACACAAATTGAAACTTACTAATAAGCAAATAACTACATATACTCTTTATAAGGAACATTCTATATTCAAATTTGGCATTCACACATTCCTGCTTTCAAAAACTATTCCTTTTTCACATTCAAATTTCATATTTTTATTCCATTTTTAAATTGAAATTTCTAAGCAGCCTGTAGGTATTCAAAGTAAATTCCATATTCAAACAGGATTCGTTTGCTTATCTTTACTCTTTGCCTGAGTCTACTTTTAGAATGCATTATAAAGGATGAGGGGTGGCGCAGACGTTAAATAAATCGTATGAGAAATGCGTTTAGCGTTTGGAGTTAATTTTAATAAGATTTTACTTATGTATTGCGTTGAATTTGTGTAGTAAATGGTGCATTGTGAAGGTAAATGTTTAATATATGCATGTATCTCTTCTATTCTTACATGTATTCTAGATGAGTACATTATGAAGCACTGTTTTAGTTTTACTTCCATGAGTAGGTATAGTGTACCTAATACCGACCTAGGTGTTAATTTTTATATTAATCGATTGTGCAGCCGTAGGGTACATAAAATTATTAAAATAATGAACCTTAAATATTCAAATATTAGTCTATTTTGAAAGAATATAGTATATACCGACCTGAACACAAAATCAAAATATCACCAATCTTGTAAATTACTATACCTACACTACGAAATATCGCTATAAAAACAATCATTCAATTCAATCTAAAAAGAAAAAGAAATACCAACATTAAAATAATATTCTCTCATATTATAACGTCTACATCGCAAAAACTATACCCTTTTAATTCACGCACACATCGGCACACGCGCCTTGGGGCAATTCTTCAAAGGGTGAAAAAACCCCACCCCCTCCCCACTCCAGCCTTAGCGATCTTGGGGAGAAAAATGGGTGGATACTTAGCAACGAATGAGATGTTCGGTTTTAAATATCGAACGTTTCTTTTTATTTTTAAATTTGAATGGGTTGTCGATGGTCGGTTCGAATTTTGAAATTGAGGTAGGACGCGCGTTTGACGTTGAGTTTTTATTAGTGGATTAATGTATTTATTTTTTATATACTTATTCTGTATTGTGTGTTTATCTGTGTTGTGTGTAGTATATTCACATAATATTAAATAATGTTAAAATGAATTTAAAATTAATTGGAATTATTGTGACATGAGTGTCTTTAAACAGTTAGAAATAATAATGATTAACACATTAAACATGATAGTTTAAACTTTGTTTATATTGCTTGGCTTGCATTTCTTAAACAATTTATGAAATAAAAATTTTCTATTAGTAGGTACCCATAGCTATGCCTAAACACCTGTTGTAGGTATAAAAGCATTTTTTGGTAGGTATAGTAAAACTCACTTATATTCATTTTAATGTTATTTTTTAACGGAAAACATAAAATTAAAAATTAAACAACTATCATTTTATTCACATTCACATTTTATCACCACACTTCCATACTTCGTTATTACAAACCGGGGGCATGTAAAATAATACGAGCAAAAAGTTCACAGCACTAAAAACTCCCTCACTCACACATATAAAAATCCCCCCTCCCGTAAAAACCGTACTAGTCTCCCCCCGAGGGGGGACCCTCATATCCTTGCAGAAATTTTGTTTACTCTCGACAAGGAACTGGGAATCCGGGAAGCGAGGAACTCGGCGGGATTGCTTCGCGTTCCAAGTTTAAATTTAGTTTTTACTTTTTAATCTGTGTTGGTATGTGGCGGTTTTTATTTGTGAGTGGCCAGCTTTATGTTGTATTTATCTTTTAAAATACATAAGTTTATAATTATTAGGTTGTTATGTTGGTAAATGGTAATTTTATGAAATCGTTCATAGAATTTATATTTCAGAGTAATACCTACATAGGTAGAGTTACTTCAATTTGAGTTATGTCTTGTTTCTTTTGTATTGGACGCTAACCCACTTACTAGAGCAATGTTTTTTCTAATACAATAGAGTATAGAATAGAACTACGAAATATTAATTTATCTATAATTAATGCAATGAATCGATATTCTAAACATCGTTTGAACATTTTCCAAACTATCGCCGTTTGAAATAATTCTAAATTTATTCTATTGACATTCAAATTTGGAATAAGTCCCAACGAACAACTAGAGGCGCAGTAAAACTCGTGCCCCGAATACGGAGCTCTCAATTCAAACTTGAAAACGAACACCGAAGTTTCGAAATTTGAAAATTGAACCGACTTGGCGCGAATTAAATACAATATGGCGGATGAAGACGCTGTTGCAATTTGCGCTATCATGAGTTGTGAATGTTGGCTGTATTCTGGAATTAACTGTTGAAAAATACACTTACAGAGAAATATAATGTAATTTCGAATACTTTATAGCTTTAATTATTGAACTTGGAAGTACGTAAAAATATCTAGACCATAGGCATAGGATAGGCAAATATAGCTTTTTGTAGGTATGTAATTCTGTGAATTGGGGTATGGGGCATTCTGTTATAATAATTATCTCTCGTATTAGGTATTTGATTTTCTTTGAGGGCAGAAATAAAAGTTGCTTATCAATTTATCATACCAAGAATGTTTCAATTCAATGGACAAAATTATATACAGTTTGTTTGTGATGACTTGAAATTATCCATGATGTTTTTCATTTAAGCTTATTCGATCTGTATTCGATAAACAGACATAACATCCAACGAAACATTTAAATATATTTTAACAGCAATAAGATAATCCATTTTAATTAATAAAATAATGTCTTAACAAAACGGCTGTAACATAAATTTAAATAACATTTCTTGCACATTCAAATTAGAGACGGAATGGCGCGCAGCTGCGTCGAAAATTTTCATCTTCAACTTTACCTGTAATTACAAAATATATTCACGAGTCGTAACTAGATTTGGGTAGTGTTGTGCTGTGTCGCGGGTCATATCGATGGTTTTTTGTTTGTAGATTAAAAAAAGAAAAGTTGTGGCATTAATGTATGGGAATATAAAATAGATGTTGGGTTGTTGTTTTTTGAAATAAATTAATAAAAAGGGTACCTATACCTATTGTCTTTCTTATGTGTTAGTGGTTTTAAAATTATTGGTTCTTAAGCAATTAAATAATCAGTTGACATCCGGTAAAATATGAAATAAACCAGATAGATAAGGTCTATTTCTTAGTGTTTAAACAATAGCGACCGTAAGATAGTTTCAGCTAAACATTTCTACAAACAAATCAATTATCAACCTACATAATCATATTCCATCGATACAATTACATCCCTACTAGCAAAGACACTAAGAAATTATGTATTCCCCTTACCGTAGTTTCGGCAACTTTATTGAATTTGTTGTAGGAGGCGTTCGCTGCAGTACTTTTGTCACGTGATTTGAATTCCGACAATTTTGTTGCTTGTTACGTCGTAACTTCGGCCGCCATCTTGAATCTACGGGCTGAATTTTAATCTTCTGTCAGAAGTCAAGCTGATTCGATTTTAAATTTGAACAAACATGGATGAATGTTGAGTTAAAATTTAGATTGATTTTGCTGTAGGTATCCTGAGTCCTGGTTGTGTGAACTGGTGACGTTGGCATATCACATACCTACCTATTACCTACCTAATAGATACATACTACGCCGTACAGTTGAAAAATACATGTGTTCTTTTTAAATATTATCTACCGAATATCCACATTATATTTGCTGTAAGATATTAAGGTATAATACCAACAACCGACCAACAAATAAATAAATTATACTCGACTAACATCGCACATAGAAATAACATCTAGAAAGAGTTTGTCAGCAGTTCTTTCTCCACTTAATCTAAAGATTAAAATCCTTGCCAGATAACTAATTATCATGCACGTGCATTTCCTATTACAGAACGACGATAATTATATTGTTTTGTGTCCATTTATTTTTGCAAATCTTCAAAATGGCTGGACCATGGAAGTGGGTACTGGGTAAGTAGATAGGTAGAACTAGTAAATAGTTTTTTTTATCTCCTTAATATTCACTAGAGTTCAACTACCATTGTATCTTACATTTTGTCTTACTGTAAAAGGAAATAATATTAAATGATAATAGTTGAATTTGTATAGTTTGCTATCTTTGTTACCGGGGAGGCAATAAATCGCGCGAAACACGACGGAACGCAATTTGCTTTGTCACTGAATTTTCTCTTCATATTTCATTGGGATTGGCCTCTTGATTTTATTGTTTATTTGTTTGTTTGTTGGTATGTATTGAACGAAAATTTGAGATTTGAATTCCTTGAAATGGAGCAGTTTTCTTATGATTGGTTGCTGTCTTATAGAAATGTGTAACTTAATTATGTTTATGTTTGTTTAATTATGTCTATTATTCTAGGAAACAAAAATAATATAGAATGTAATTATTACTTTAATATAATAACAATTATCGACATCTTAATACCACGAAGCGATTTTTCTTTCATTTAGCAGCAAATTCTATTGCAAGTTTTATAAATATAGTTTCCAAGTAAAATATGAATAAATAAAAGCTAGTTATAATAAAATAACGTTTATACAATTAGAAGGAATGTATTCGCCGAAGAAATTCTCTTTGCCCCGCGTGGGAGACTTATCGCTTGGTTTACAGGGCCGGACTAAGGTTATTTCATAAGTAGTAGATTACGCATAAGTAGAAGTTAGTACGCGGTATAATTTTCTGACATAACAGTGTCTCCTGAAGAAACAGAAGATTCAGAATCCGATGAGGTAAAATCCTGGCTGTTTAGAGGAGCTCTTGAAGACTTTGAAATAGTCTGCCCACCACTACGCCCACGAGCTCTTCCCCGACCTCTTCCTTGACCTCTTCCTCTCTGCGCTATAGACTTGATTGACTCCTCAAGTTGCTGTTTG
This sequence comes from Colias eurytheme, assembly GCA_907164685.1. NCBI lineage: Eukaryota > Metazoa > Arthropoda > Insecta > Lepidoptera > Pieridae > Colias > Colias eurytheme. The sequence goes on from CAJQZN010039754.1 coordinate 6,455, forward strand.
TAAGGAGACTCAGTCAATAAAGTACTCGGCTTTGGTGACAATTGAGTTCGAGGCATGACTAAAACCAAGAAAAAAAGGTGTTGAATACATTGCGGGTATTTTGGAACCCGGTTCCATATTACCTGCACCTATCGGGTTCCAAAATCAAAACCTTACTTTGTTACCAAATAATCAAGAAAACAAAAACTAGTTCAAATAAATAATAAAACTTACCTCTGTCAATGTGAACTTATGCGTATATACTTCCTGTAACACCTACTGTATTTACTTGTAGACAGAAACAAAACTTTTGACAGTATTTGGAAATAAAACTAAAAAACATTTGCAGGTGACACAAAATTTTAACTTCATCTGACATGTCCAATCACGATGCAAAAATGGCGCTAGTGGCAGTAATAAGTTCAATGACATCAGTTCAACGTAATTTCATAGTTTTTTAACAGATGTCGTTGTCTATTATTGGGATATTAAGGGGTTCCAAATTACCACCCCTTCCTCTAATGATTAATATACATATAGCATAAGAATATATAAAATTATCATGTCACAGTGTTAGTTATCATACTCCTCCGAAATATCTGGACCGATTCTCATGACATTTTGTTTATTGGGAAGATCTGAACATCTGTTTCTTACCTGTAAGATGAATTAGTAGAAAGAGATTTAGGTTATTGTTTGTTAATATCCTTTTATAAATATATGAAAGCATTGTAAAACCGCCTTCAAATAAACAAGCTTTCCTACCCATTTTATTGTAAGTAAGCTTAGGTAGGTACCTACTTATTCGAAACTCGAAATCCGAACTGCCGTTATTGCTTACCCCATAATAGTCGATAAATTCATAAATAACATTCGACTATCCATGCTAAATCCGTCCCTGTACAACCCGCGTTAGAAAATATAAATTGAGATTCATATATTTTGGCGTAGCGGGGCGGGTCGGAAAAGTGTTTCGAAAAGTAGTTAGAAAGGGTTTAATTCCCTCAGTTTTAGTGCCTTTTTGGGGGGTTTTTAGTTCACTTCGCCCTTATGTTTTATAAGGGTCCGTGTTTGGTTAGGGCCGACCTTTTTTAGGATTTCGGGCCGCGATAGTTGTAGGTAGTTTTATGAATTGCGTAAATTACATTTGGAAGGTCCTTTCTGTTTTTCCGAATACGCATTTGTTGTAGTGCTGTTTGACCCCGTTATTGAATTTAGGGCGTGTCGTTTTGGCTTGTTTATGAGGAAGAATTTTGTGAGGTTATAACAAGGTAGGTCGCAAGGTAGGATGCATGAGTTTGTGTAGTGTCAAGTGTGAATTGTTCCATGGATGATGGAAAATATTTTTATTAACGGCGAAGTATTTGAACGTTAATAAGTTAGGTACATAACTTAAGCCCTAATGAGTTTTAATACTACTTAATCTTAAGGCAAAGATTAGTTTCAACGATTAGTTGAATTTTCTTATCGTCGTTTTCTTATCGCGTAATACTTTTAACGTAATGTAAAACCTTTCAACTTGAAGGGGTGAAGTAAAGGACAAAGTCCAAACTAATCTATTCAACATCTCATAGCATAAAATTAAAAACTACCAAATACCAAAACAAAAAACACACAACAAAAAGAAACGAACACGTCAAAATTAATTAAACCGAAAATTTAGTTTAAAAATTGATTAAACCCACCGACCGCATGCGAGCTAGTTGCCTCTACGGAAACGTCAAAGTTTCGCCGAGGGGGAAATGGGGAGAAACGGGGAGGGGGATGGGGAAAAATGAACGTTGAAGACGGATCGGGGAAGTTTAAAATTAGAATCGCCGCGAGCGCGCTTGTTCTTTAAAGCATGTACTGTTTGTACGTTGAAATTCGCGTCTTTGTATGCAATTTTAATGGTGTTATTTAACTTTATAAATAAGGGGAGACTGGCTTGCGCGTTAATTTGGATATACGGGTGGTGTAGTGGTATTTTAGAGCATATATCGAGAGAATCGAATGGGAAAAATGTGTTGAATCTTTTAAAATTAATGTGTAGAGTGTATTTGCGTTACCTATGATAAATGGAAATACCTTTTACTTACGTACTAGTAGATAGGATAATTGACTCGTATTCATTCTGATAAAAACGATTTAAATTAAATAAAACGTAAAGTAAATAGTCTCCAAATATTGGAATGATAGAAATGATGGTTACAATAATACTCAGAAAAAAATTATTATTTTCTTTCCTACATTTTTATACGTATTAATAAATTTTATTTATTAATATGCATCATCATTCATCACAAATACTTTAATGAAAAATAATATAAAAAAGCCAGACATGTCTGCCCCAGCCAGACAAAGACACAGACTAACATTTGATCTGCCGTCTCAGAAACTTTTGATAGAATTTTCAATTACCCTCCGTTGTTTCAAGAGGGCTGCTCCCTCCCTAACTTACCTCACGACGTACCTAATAGACTTGGTCTTTTTTGTGTAACGGTGAAATATGTTAAGGAAACGTTATGTAGAAATATGTAAAAGAAAAATGTAAATAAATAAATAAAATAAAAATATTGTGTGGTTTTATGAAACCACGGTAAAAGTGAAACTTTCCGAACACTGCTTTATACCTACTCGGCAGCCGACCGTCACGCGACATGCGCTACACAGACCAAAAAGTTTGAAACGATGTAATAAAAGTTTCACTTTAAAAAATGTCATCAAAGGTCTAGTATCTACCATTGGAAAAATTATTTTACAATTGGTAATAAATCATTTTGAAAACTGTGCAATGAAATTAAATCATTCAAACAAGATACTTAGCAAAATATAAAGTACTTAGGTACCTATCAAATATTTATGCATAACTAGCGGTCCGCCCCGGCTTCGCCCGTGGTACATGTTTATGTTTTCTTTCCATAAGAACCATCCTCATACTTCAAGGAATATAATAAAAAAAGAATTATCGAAATTGGTTCAGCCGTTCTCGAGTTATGCGCTTACCAACACATTTTGCGATTCATTTTTATATATAAAGAGAAGATATTTATGCATAATATAGTATTGTTTAGATTTGAATTCTCGAGATAAAGAGACTGTATAATGTTATAATAATTGTTATAATACTTTTTTGCAATCGTAAGACGTTTCTAACCAAACTTACCTAATACCTATTAAGTACTAGTACGTACTTACTTACAAACCGTATCTTATGAATATTACCACTGAGCCATAGTTCAAAATATTTTTTTTAATACAATAACGCATACAAGTAAATAACTGCAATACGAACAAATCTAATTTAAATTTCTATTAAAACTTCGCGAACGTGTTGTCCGCTTGTTGTTTGAATTAACGACCTTATTCTTATCTCTATAGAGTTGAATATTGGAAACACTTTATTATAAGAGCGATGGTGTAAAAAAAAATTCAGGATCGTCGTTTTTTTAATGTTGATTTCCTTCTTTTTATTTATTCTGTGTCTATGGCATTAATATGTATATATTTAAAACTCTATACCAAGTCGTATGGTACTAATATTAAAAACCTATAGCTACTAGCATTGCGATGTTGACCATCCCTACTAATATTATAAATGCGAAAGTAACTCTGTCTGTCTGTCTGTTACTCAATCACGCCTAAACTACTGAACCAATTTGCATGAAATTTGGTAATTGGAGATATTTTGATACCCGAGAAAGGACATAGGCTACCTTTTATTGCGAAATATGTACCACGGGCGAAGCCGGGGCGGACTGCTAGTTCTTTATATTTTTGCAAGATAAAAGATTAAGTACCCACTTATTTTTTCACAATTATTAAAAAATATCTAACCTGATTAATAGCTTATAACTACATAAAATAACATCTAATTTAGGCAGGGGAAATATCTAGTGCATCTACATTTCACTAATTATATTTCAATCCTATCAAGACGCTCTTAACGACACTTCATTCGTCAAATTACGTTGAGTAGTTTAGAAGTTATGCTGCAACAGTTGAACATGCACACACACATACCTACATATTATAAGAATACATGATTACAGACTATTGGTAGATGTGATTTTGCTTTTCCGTAGTTTTTTATAAATACTAATAATAATTAATATTACAATTTTGTTTAGAAAAAATCACTATCAAAAAATCGAACGTCTGGCAATATTATGAGTATAAGTTTACTGCTCATTTTATAACAAATTCCATAGTTAATAGATATACGTCCAATTATAAATTATAATATAACTATCTTTAGTATGGTTTGTATGTTTGTTTTAATATAAAAATGAATTCCTTTTTTCCTTGGTCATGAGTCACGACATAACGGGTAAACGGCTGGACCGATTTCGATCATTCTTTTTTATCTCTATCAATATTCAATCATGTACCACGGGCGAAGCCGGGGTGGACCGCTAGTGCTAAATATTAAACAAAATACTTACTTCGATACTTGAAAAAAAAAACACTAATCACTGATACAGAATCATCCATACAAAGGCTATCCATAATAATGATTTAACTATTAACTACGTTGTTATCATACATGAAGAATTAGGTCAAAAATATTAAACTAAATTTGGGTGGCATCCCCCCAGGAGGGGGTCCGTTTTTCACATTTAATTTTAACTTCGCAACTGGTTTTAATAAATGGCGTCGACTCTTTCGTGTTCGGAATTTTATGCTCCGCAAGCAACCTTTCGGTTTTCGTACAGGGATGCTGGGTGTAGGATGGCCACTTATTGGGTGTTTGGGAGACATATCTTATAGGATATGTCTCCCATCTTATAGGATCAAAACGTGGTATAATAGTAAGCGATCACTACTGCCCCTGAACAAAGTGTGTGCCAAACACTATGTCATGTTTAAGAGACTAGGTATATTATGGAATGCGTAAAATGTTTCTATTTAGATGTTTATGAGATGATATAAATATTATGTTCTGCTAATAATAGTTGTAATCAAATAAAAAATTGTTACAAGAACACGGAACACAAAAGTAAGTACTTAAAGAGTCATTAATAATAAGTATATACCTACAGTGCGATGAATAAATAATTAAGCGTTGCTTTTCTATTAAAATGACGTATGAAGTACATAATATATGAATATTTCTACTGATTTATCTGCCGATAGTGTGTTATATAAGGTTTAATACAAACCTAGCATATACAATAAAATTACTGGAACTGTTAATTTTAGTGTAATGATGATGATCAGTATACATCAACATTATTATTAATAAGTACTTCATCTAAATTGAATTTGAAACTTTACTACATAACTAACTCACATATTTAATTTTATACAATTTGAGACAAATAAAATCGTAAGAACGACAATTACTTTACCCATCTGTTGTGAGTGATCCATAGTTGTTTAAAGATACCCAGATCTTCTTGTTTCTTCGCTTCAGTCATATTTTTCCCATAAACAGTCCATTTATCCACATTGTCCTTGAAACATGGCCACCCTACAAATGTATGTCGCCTGGGAGACTGCGGGTGCAGTTTGATCGCGTATAATTAGTTCGTGTTATGAGTCTGGAAAAATTAATGTTCTTGTGAGATAAAGCTTTTGTGAGAAGTATAAAAATGTTTTTTTAAATACCTTTTATATTTTTTTAATTAGTAATAATAGCAAAGGAGCGGTACGTTATGCGTTTATCAATGTCTTGGATTTAACAATTTTGTAAACTAACAAGTAATAACAATAACCAATATGAATTTATGTTGAACGAACTTGTCGTATTATGATTACAAAATATGTATATGTATTGATTACAAAATACGGAAAACATAAAACATAAATGTTAGCTTCTTAAGAAAAGCCTTTAATTTAAAATACGGCTCAATTTATTTACAATCGACAAGACAAGGATACAATTCAAGCAAAATTGAAGGTATGACTATCTAGTTCTACCCTACCTACTATCTACTCCAAGTAAAATGTCAAAACATCTAGGTAAATTATGAAACAATTTATGCAAATATTTTTGCAGAAAAATATCACAATTTTTCCTACATCATAATAATTACAAATAGGACAAATAGTATCTGACACTTATTTTTCAAACTGTCAAACATATTATTACCTATATCAACTATACAATCACCAAGTAGGTAGGTAAGAAACTTAACAAACAAATAATAAAATATTAAAATACCTTTACCGAGGGACTGAGCCATAAAACAAGGAGCGGAATATTAAAACGATCTGTATACGCTATTAAAATACGTAATTGGTGGATTAGACCGCCCAAGATTCCTCTATTTGTATCCGTGTACCTACTTGAATACCAAGCACAGATAAATAATATCCACAGATTAATAATATGCACAGATAATTCATCATACGCATAGATAAAAAATGTTTAAGAAAAACAGCGGCTAAAAATTTTGGTTGGTGTACCTATTGTATTTAAAAATGGAACGAAAGAATGAATTCATTACCTACCTATTTCTTTTGTTGTTTGAATGTTTTTATCAAATTGTGATTGCTATTAATTTACAAGTTTTTTATCGCATAAAAATATAAAATATGTAGGCAAATTGAATTGAATTTGAAAAAGAGATAGGTTAGCCAATTTAGGTAATTAGATATGTTGTATTGGATTTTAGAAAGATTAATATCAAAATACAACCAAAGTTGTTTAATTTTTCCGGTATGTTAAGATTTTAAATATCGAATTAATTATAGTGTTGTGTTTATTGTTTTGTTACAGATCAATCTAAAGAGGCAATGAAGATGGAATCAGAAAATTTGCCAATACGTTGCAACACGTACCTACAGAATTGGATTAACTATAACTATGCTATTTTCCGCGGTTTCGCCCGCATGTCACATTGATTCGCATAGGTACTATACTATCCGATCCCCTACCGATTCAACTGATTTAATTTATGCACTTATCGTGAACCTGAAAGAAGAACTACCTACTTTGGTAATAAACAGTTTTAATATTATAATATTTTTAGGTATTTCTGACAGAATACTTCTATCAATCAAAACAATTCCCTTGACGAAACAAAGAAACAGACAGACAAACAGTTTAATTATAATGATAAATATATTTAAAGGGTTCATTACCATTAGTCCCATAGTATGAACGTGCACCGCGACGTGCCTCCCATGCGTCATGAAGCAAGGTCTCAAGATTACGCGATTTAGGGCTTTTTCCTATTTAGGTGTTTCGTTCTAGGGAGATTGGAAATTTAAAGGGCTCTTCGGCTTACGGGCTTTAGAGGAATTGATTCTTAATTCTGTAAAGGGTACGTGGTAAAAATTGTTGAGATTCAAGTAGGTATTATGTATTAAAAATAATGCAAAACATTACATATATAGGTAGACCGTACCTATTGAGATGTTGTTCCTTGTTGTTAATTATGAAGACTATAGGTACATGCTATATAGTTATTTGATTGTGTGTATGTATGAGCTTGTATTTCGTCGAATTTGTGTTTTTATTTACTTAATTATTGAGTTTATTAAAATCTAATTTACATTATTTCTTTACTAACATTACAATTAAAAATAGTTAGCACAATTAAAAACTCAATCAAAATAAAACCCGCGTTTCACATTAGCCGAAACCGTGCGTTTTTTAACTAAAACATTCATAGAACGAGCGGGCCAAACTTTTTGCCTCCACACGGGGTGAAAACCCCTCTATATATAAATCTATACTAAGAAAACGCGGCAGAACATCTTAGATATACCCGTCCCCTTCTAACCCACGTGAAGTAACGCGACAGAGCGAGACAAACAACCAGACGACGTCTTAACGAAAATAAAGGATAGCACCCTCCCTTTCGCACCACCACAATAGAGAAAAGACGATGGAAATTAAATAATACTTTGTCGTTAAAATTGAAAGGGTGGGGGGTAGTTTGGAAAATTTTCGGGGGTGGAAAAAGGTATTGATTTTAGTGAGATTAGGCGGTGGCTCCGTTTTTGCTATACTTCGCGGGTTTCGCTTTGTTAAGATTAGGAAGTTGTGCGATTGTTCAGTTAATATTCATTGTGAGTTATATTATGGTTTATTCTCATCTATATTATATATTTATTTATATAGTGTATCTGTTTTATGTTATTATATTAACGTATTGCTCATTGCAGGTTATTTTATTTGTTTTTCTCCAATCATCGTTATGAGTTTCGTTAGGAATTGAATATAACGAAGACGCAGCCAATAAGCTGTTAATAGACGATTGATACTCAGCAAAGATAATAATGATTTATTAAATATTATAGGTAAGTATATTTATTGAGTTTTTCAATTTATATTTAACATCTGGTGGTATAAGTTCTGTTACGTAGGTCAGTTGCTTCTGTCCTGTTATTTTTAAATACTCAAACATGTCTTTGAATTTGTTGCTGAAAACGTGAAAAAGAAAAAGTACCTAGCTATATTTTATATGTTTCATCCTATTATTATGTAAGTAGGTATCTAGTATACTTAGATTTTATATGAAGTCGACACCGTGTTTTAAAAAGTTTTATAGCTTCATCATTTAATTTCTTATTTCATACATTTAAAAAATAGAAATAGGCAACATATTTATTTATATTAACTTCCACTGTAAAATGTCACTACCTACTACTACCTGTGCTACTGCTAATCGATTCATATGAAGCTCAAAATTAATAAACAATAATTAAAAAAATATTAAATACACAAAAAAAATCCAAACATCAATCAATACAAGAAACTACTCGCAACACAAAACCTCGACGTTATCTATGGCATTATTATTCTTCGAAATAAAATTCGCAATACAAAGGGGTGACTTACCCCCCAAAGGCCGGGCAAGCCATTAAAAGCGGTACTGAGCTATAAAATCTCGGCTTCTTACCCCCACCCCCACCCCCAATAAACTGCTTTTATACGTTCTCTCCATAATTAAAATGGTTTGACGTTAAAGATAAAAGAGACGTACCAAATTCAATTTTGCAAATTTTAATTGGCGTCTTGTCTGTGCCTTAACGTTGTTAAGATGGAGGAAATTGGGTTTGGGTAATTAATTAATTTTAAATTATGGTTCGCTACGCCGTGGGTTTTGTTTAATGAGGTTATAGTCACTTGTTTGTGTATTTTTAGGCGAAGGAGCTTGGGTCTGTGAAAAACTATGTGGGAATAGAGGTCCGTCGCTTCTATAAAATATCTTCATAGTTAAGGATAATTTAGGTCATGTTATGCTTTCAAGTCTTTAATTTATTACCTCATAAAAATATGTTTTCATACATACCCATAATTATTATTCATAAGTAGTTTATTATTTAAATTTTAAACCTCTTACGGCATGTTATAAAAACTGCTATTTTTAATTCTTCTACCGACCTTCTTAAAAAACTGCCAATTGCCTGTCATTATTTAGTTTTTCAATAACAACTAACCAAGCAAGGCTATGAACGACTGGCTGAAAAAAAAAGCAAAATAAAAAGAAAACTGGAATTCCAAATTCAAAATGAAACCGGTCCAAATTCGTAAGTCGAACTAGTTCGGAACAGCGCGCTAGACACGTGTCTATCCAACTGGTTGTAATAAGGGTTAGAACGAGTTCTCTTTTTGAATTTTCGAATTTCGTTCGAAAACTTGTATTTTAAAAACAAATTATTTATTGTTGTTCCATTTGGAACTCGCGTTTGAGTTTCGTGAACTTGGTTTTTGTGTAATTGAAAACTTGCTTGTACCCTTATAATTTTTTGATTCGGTTCAATTTGTTGTGTTGATAAAATTGTATATTTTAGTGTTCATATAAAACGACGAATTATAATACATCCACATCTACACAATAATATAATAAGATTCATCTTAATATTTTACCGAGTCGATATCCAATAGCTTACCTACAGAAAAAATAAGGAAAAAGAAACATTCTTGCATTCAAATACCTAATTGTGTGAAATATACTTAATACTTTAAAGAAATAATAGACCTTAATCTTAAATAACATCTTAATTTTTCCACCATTCAATAAAACAGCCATCTCTATTCCGCCAAGCGACGTCATAAACAAAACACAATTATATTGTTCAAAGTAGGTAATTTAAATAAATTTTCGCTTCCACCCGGGGGTGGGGCGCCATCTTGGGAAACAAAGATGCTGAATAGTGAAATTTTGTAATTTTCACCCTCCCGCCTTGAGGTAACGCGACAATTTTGTGTTGACCCCTACGGTTTGGAGCGGCGAAATTGCGCTCGTTAAATCGAGTTAAGTTGTTATTGTTATGTTTATTTGTAGTTTTTATTATAGATTATATTAATGGATGTTTAATTTTGTTAGATTTTATAATTTTGTTAATTTAATTTTGGATTAATGTGTCGAAAAGAGGCACGTTTTTATAAAATTTTATCTTGGAACAATCATAATTATAAAGATTTGTATTTAAATACCTTTAAAAGTATATAAAAAAAGTGTAAAAGGCGCTACGTTTTTGTTTAATTCAGTTCCCGCCCACCGCTTTAAAGAAGCCAAGATATAACCAGTATAACTTGAGCTCTCTATTTAAGTTCTTTAAGCGGTTTCTTGGAAGGAAATTTGTTTGTAAATTAAATAATAATAGGGGAATTGTTTTAATGAAACGTTTGAAATGTAGGTTATATTAAAGATGTATTAAAAATTCATGTTTTGAATGAAGACTTACTACATATACCTATTTTGGTCCATTACAGTCGTAGGTATTAGCTTGCATACATTTGTTGAAATGATATATTTCTAAGAAACAAAAAATGGATATGTTTATTTCTGCTATCCATATGTAGCAGAAAGGTAAATAGATAACAGATATAGTAATTTGCCGCTATGTCGTAAAAGTACAATGTAATGATAATCGTATTATAGATATTTGCCATAGAAATATTCTGTATAATTATGAATTCTTCGCACTAATATAAATTCTAATTAAAATTTATAAAAAATCAATTAAGTACATTTAAATCCCTTTTCACCTATTTTTACAAATAAGGCTCTTTCACACGCATCATGCCTTCTACATGTGAATCGCGCCTTATTTGCATCATAAAACATAATCAAGTATAAGTTGTCTCAAAGATGGCGGTGCGCCGCGGGCGTGAGTCCTACAAGAAAATTAGTTATTAAAATTTCACTGACGCTCCAAAATTTATCTGAAGCGAGTGTAGCGCGACGTTATCGTGTTGATAGTTGATATTTTAAAACGTAATTTATTATCGTGTATTAGGAACGTGTTGTTTATCTCTATAGGTAATAGGTATATATAAAATTCCCGTGTCACAATGTTAGTTACCAATTACCATACTCCTCCGAAATGGCTGGACTTTTCATAAAATTTTGTATGCCTGTTGATCTGATTTGAGAATCGGCCAACATCTATTTTTCATACCCCTAAGTGATAAAAGTAAGGCAGAACAACATTTGACAGCTAGTAATATTATATAGTGTTTTTTTTGCATCCGACATTTCAATTTTTCAATAACGTTTAAAACCTGTGGACAATCTTCTATTGGACGGTTGGACCCTACCTTCTTACAAATATAATCTTCAGTTGATATTATTGTGTCCAACTTTATCACTGACAAAGAAGATACCCTTTTTAAATTTAGCATAAAAATAGTATCAAACGATATTTTAATCGATTTACATGAGAAACAAAACCGGTTTGGTCAAAATGACCGCTCCTAGATAAGGGTTAAGACGGACAGTGGTCAAAGTGTGGGAACGCAAGGGGTAAAACTTCTTGAACGGTGAAAGATGACCGTGCCTTAAACCGGTTTCCGAAAAATAGACAATCGCTTTGATAATAAAATCATGATATTATAGTTATAGGTACTAAATCACTCAGATTTGTGTTATTGTTAGTTAAGATTTTGTTTGTATTTTTATAAGAAACTGTTCAATTGTTTACAATGTGGTGACATTTAATTAAATAATAAACCCATGATTTATTTTCATCATAACTTATAATTATAACTAACTACTACTATTTAGTCTGTACCAACATTTTCTGACTCAAATTATAGAACAGTTTTTAATGGTATTTAATGCCTCCACTTCATATTAGAGCTGTACGATAAGTATCACACACAAAAAAGACAAGTATAAAGTAACAATAAACTTCATATTTGATTTATAACAAAATCTATTAATACCTGTTATTAGTCTAGTTTTATCAAAACAGGTTCAGCAACAGGTCAGACCGGCCAGCGGTCACTCGTGGGAAGCGAAGGGTTGACCGTCAAGACGCAGTTGAGGGTTAATAATTATTCTTGGTATGGATAATGGGGTAAAGAAATGTCCCTTGTATATTTGTGGGGTATGGGACAGATGCATTATAGATAGTATCTTAAGTGACAGTAAAGTTGTTAAAAAGACAAGTTGTAAAAAAGCACAGCATAATAAGTGCTCTGCTAGACTTTTATTGCATTCAAACTTTCCGTTTCAATACGTTTCAACTATACGTTTTATCTGTAGTATAAAAAATGGTTTGCTGTTTTTAAAATTTTATAATATTACAATTTACAATGCTTCATATTATCTTGTGTTATGCTCTTGTGACGACGTCAGAATGTTTAATGTTAGTTCAAGAAGATATTCATCAGAACTACATATTCGATGTATTGTGTTCAAATGCCAATTTAACACATTTTTTACATAAAAAATCATAAATAACAATGTAAAGTATCAAACCAGTAGCGCACACTAAACAACGAAGACGCCGTTAAAGTTTTCCGTGCTACTTTCGCGGCTCCACAGAAAGTTGTGCCGGGGCTCATTACGGGGATGCAGGCTCGTCGCTCATTGGGTGACGGAAACGCCCACGCGTGTGCGTATTTCCAAACTATACATAGCCAGAACGCAACCATATTAAACTGCTCGTGTATACTTTGTAATGCTGTTTTTAAGTTTGTTATTACAATATATACACGAATTTTGCGTACTGATCGTGTATACTTTGTAACGCGGATGCTTACTTCTACGTTCCAAACTATACACGATCAGTACGCAAAATATGTATAACTAAATATAGCTACTACACAACTTACGCTTGAGCGAAATAATAAATATATCTAGGCAATCAAAGACTTGTACAGCTATATCTATCTACTCTTATTCTTCTTGATTGATTCAGTAAAATATGGAATAAAAATATTATTAGGTAAACTTAGAAAAATAAATAGGTAACAGATATATTAAGGGTTACCTATGGGTTAGGTTAGGTTCGTGTTTTTTTTAACTACACAAAAATAGGAGCCCCGCGAAGCGGGGCTCCGTCGCCTCGCAACCGTCTTCTTCTGGACTTATTAGATTCTTACATTTTAGCACTATTGTCAATTGTAAGTCGAGCAGTATAGTCGGGAACGAAGACACAAGCATCCTCTATACAAAAAATATACAATCAGTACGCAACATTATATACACAATACACATGCATTTTAATAATAGATTTCAAAACAGCAATACAATAATATAAGCGCGAGCAATGGAAAGACGCCGCGCTTACTCCGAAACATACACGATTAGTCCGCATGCGTACTGGCGCTGTATATTTTGGAGCGCTATTCTTACTTACTTCACTACAAAGTATACGCGAGTATTTGCGTACTGCTGTTGTATAGATTGGAAGAACTTTGTAAAAAAGTTATTTCCAAACTATACGTGATTAGTTTCACACCGTTGCGTACTGGCCTTGTATAGTTTGGAAAGACGCCACGCGTGTAGCGTGGGTAGTATACTGTTAAGTAAACGTCAATTGATACTTTTAGAAATTTTAAAGTATTAGCTTATGTATTTAGTTATTCAAAATATTTTAATTTCTCTTTACCTAGTTGTTAAATTGTGTATTCTGAATTCTAATAAAAATATGAAATTACTGTAATGTTTTATTCTTCTTACTTGTACCTACACCAGTAGCAAATAATTCTTCAAAATCCTTCAATAACAAACCATTCATTCATTGTACAATTTAAATTTTTACAATTGCAGGATCGGTGATACGGATTATTGTAGGAAAAGATTAGAGGACCGAGCATGCTGACATGGAAAAGACTAGTAGGAACATTATCCCTTGGGAATTATTTTATGGGAGTTTTAACTGTATAAAATACATGGCGTGTATGTTGGCAGTACGTATGAAGTTGAGTATTTATGTAATACATTGCCGCGGCCGGTTCGGTTAATATTTAACTTCTATATTCGAATTTAGACAACTATTTCCTTCTTTTCACTTTATAAGATACGAAATAAAGATGCCACAATCGCTGCATACTGCGATATAAAATTGCCACAGTCATGACTGCACACTGACCCTACAGTTGTTTTCCTATTGACATACAAAGTAAGCGTTTTCTCTCTCAACTGAGCGTTGTCCCTTAACCTCCCGCTTCAGCGGCCTGAGGCGTTTATATTATAGCACAGATAAGATCTCAGCTATGTATTGACAGCGCTAATATTTATTACGACTTTGTTATCTATCGCCCATTCTAGAGTTTAGATATGATATGGTTATGTGGGGGTACGTAACGTATATGTTGTTCGAAGTAGAAAAAAGTGAACAAAGAACCTTCTTTTGGGAAGTTAAACAATCATTATATTATGTTTCAGAATTCGCTTATAGATAATGGTCGAAGGAGGTGGTAGAATCACTTGAAATAGGTATATAAAAATTCAAGCAAGAAAAAGTTGAGATGCGCTATCGATAAAATGTTATACCTACCTAACCGACCAAAACAAAACATGTTTTCCTGTGTCAATATTTCCATATACTTAGCTTTAAAAGATCGCTAGAAAAATAAAGAAGGTAAGTTTATGATTTTCATTTGCGATTATTCTATATAAATTATGTTTTTCTGTTAAGTGTCTTCAATCCTTAATCGACATTCGACAAGCTTTTTGTTTGATATAACTAATATAATATTATGTTTTTGAAGGTATTTATATATTTTCGAATACCTACCAGTACCACTGTTTGTTTTGTTTTGTGCTAGAAATTACTTCATCCCAATTCCACTCTACATTCCGTAATAAATAAGACGAATTTCCCTTTCACACAGGGCACATATTAAGGCCTACCTACCAATTTTCTATGTCATACTGTCTCACTAAATACATGTTCTTTCTCGATTATTCTTTTGAAAATAACTACTTCATTCATCTTAAAGTATTACCATACATTAATTAACGAATAAGCCATAGTATATATCTATCTTCTATTCATTTATTCAAAATATAAAATCAAAATCGGACATGAATGAACTGAGAATTTAGTCGAAATTATCTATTTTATTCTTTTTAAAGTATTTTCTCATTTTCCATTCACACGATGTATAAAAGCTCAATCAGGTAATGTACAGTATTTTTTTAAATTGTTTTAGACATTTAGATTGACTATCTATATCCAATATTGTGTAAAATATTTCATTAATATAGGTAATTAAAATATTTCAACAAAATAATATAAACCTAAGAAATTTCCCATTCACTTATCCCGGAATATAAAAACCCAATGAGGCATGTATTAAAACGGGGTCCCTCCTCCCCCCGGCCTCCTCACGAACGCTCCATTTATCCACATTAATATACGAGACTTGTGATAAATTGCCACGGAACCGGGCCTACGTTTTCTTTGACGAATTTCTTGCATACAGCGTGTTTTATTATATTTTATTGAAAATAATTGGTTATAATATTATTCGTGGAGCGCTAATGTACTTTATATATGGCCTTATTGAGTTAATGACACGTAGATAAATGTATCTACAATGGGACATTAATTAGTATTACTTATTAATAACCTATGCTACTTTTTTACGTTTCAGATTCTTATTTTACATTGACTACGATTACAGAGAGATTATTTTTTGTAACGACCTACTTCACCGGTTTCGCACGGGTTGTCTTCAGTTAAAATAATAGAGTTCATGGTAATAAAGCAGCTTTTCGTTAGTGTAATAATTTTCATGATTTTATCAGTAAGTACTTCTGAAGTTAAGCCAGTTAAATAATAAAAAAGTACGACAATTTGATAAACTTGGTATACGACGATAAGTGATAAGAGATGAAGCTACGGATTTGATATTCAGTACCTTAGGCTATAATATGATTTGAACATTTTATTATTGGACAGGTAATTCGTGACTGATATAACCATAATATTTAACGCAATCCAATAAATTATTACGATTCTATTTTTAATTCCTTATTACAACTAGGTACTTAAAATTAACTAAATATCCAACCAACTAACAAAAAACAGCACCCTGTACACATCTCAAAGCGTAATTAACGAAGGAGGTCTTACAAAAAACCCCTCAGGAGCACGTCTAAGACACAGTAACGTTTCTATAGCCGAGGGGGGAATGGGGTCTTTTTTGCCCCCACTGCTATATATGAAACGTTCATGTATTTTGCATGAAAGCGCTAGAAGAATATAAAGAAGATGGGTGACAGGGAGGCTTAAAGTTCGATTAATAAAGGTGACTATTTATCTAAACTAATATTATAAAGCTGAAGAGTTTGTTTGAACGCGCTAAACTCAGGAACTACTGGTCCGATTTGAAAATTTCTTTCGGCGTTAGATAGCCCATTCATCGAGGAAGGCTATATTATAAATAAATAAATAAATAAATAAATCATTTATTGCATGAAAACATGGTACATACAAAGATATTAAGAACAAAATTAAGGAACATTCATGTTTTTACTATAGTTACATAGCATACAATAATTATTATTAATTCACAAAATGAATGAGAATGATTACCTAGTTACAATAATAATACGAGTCAGGAGTATTGTCACTTAAAATTAGTTTTATACATAAGTCACTATAGTCATACAGTCAATCAAGTATCAAAATCATTATTTTATATTATTTATACATTTTTCATATTATACAGAAATTCATTTAAGTTGTAAAAACAATTCTCTAACAAGTATTTAGTTAATTTATTTTTAAAGCCTGGAAGAGGAACCCCTTGCAAGTCTTTTGGAATTTTATTAAATATCTGAATACCTATGTAAGGAACATTTTTTTTGTACAAAGTTAATTTAGGCCTCGGTAAAAACAATTTGTTTGGATATCTTGTTAGTTTTCCAACTTCTTTATTAAGTTTAAAATATTGAGGATTTTTTTTTTATGAAAATACAAATTTCTTTGATATATATACATGCAAGAGGCAGGATTCTCAAGTTTTTAAAAAGTTCCCTACAACTCACAGTAGGCCCAACATTACAAATAGCTCTTATGCACTTTTTTTGTAATTTAAATGCTCTGTCAAACTCAACCGAATTGCCCCAAATTATAATACCATATGACAAAACTGATGATACATAGCCGTAGTAAGCCGTTATCGCTGCTTCCCTTGATATCGTCTGTCTTAACCGCCTTATTACATAAACAAATCTATCAAGCTTCGTGCAGACCATATCAATATGCGACTTCCAGTTACAGTGTTTATCATAAATTACCCCAAGAAATTTAGCTGTTTCGACTTCTTGTATTATGTATATGTTCTTTGTATTTTACTGTTAGGTTATGAGTTATTCCATTATACGGGCAGAACTGAATAAAATTTGTTTTTTGTAAATTTACTTGAAGATTATTGGATTGTAACCAATGTATTGTTTTTTGAAGTATATTGTTTATTTCTGTTTCGTATGTATTAACATTCGTACACTGCACAAAAATAGTCGTATCGTCCGCATACAAAACACATGGACAGTCGAGATACATTGGCAGGTCATTGATATACGTCAAAAATAAAAATGGACCTATTATACTGCCTTGAGACACACCTCGTTCAATGTTTCTGTACTTAGAGCAGTAAGTGCGTTTCAAATTTCCATCTATTTTCGTAATTTCAGTGCATTGTTGTCTATCACTCAGGTACGAATCCATTAAGTCATATGCTTTTCCTCTTATACCATAATTATAAAGTTTATAGAGTAACTTGCTATGATTTACGTTGTCAAATGCCTTAGACATATCAAGCAATAGGGCATTAATGGGTATTTTGTCATTAAGACTGTCCATTATAAGTTTCGTCATATTAAAGCAAGCTAATGTCGTGGAACTACCGTTTCGAAATCCAAATTGCATATTTGATAGAATTTTGTTTTTTTCAAAAAAGCTGTTTAATCTTTTAATTATAGCCTTTTCAAATATTTTAGCTATGATTGGTATCAGTGTTATGGGTCTATAGTTATTTAAATCTCGGGGACTATCTTTTTTAAACATTGGTTTTACTACCGAGTATTTCAACATAGTAGGATAAATACCTGTTTCAAATGAAAGATTTATTAAGAATGAGATTGGATGGCTTATTATTTCAGCACATTTCTTTAAAATACCGGTTCTTAACCCATCATATCCAACGGCGTTTGTATTATTTAGTGACATAATTATCTTAGATATTTCACATGAGTCTGTGGGCGTTAAGTAAATTGAATTGAATATTTATAATTAATAATAATATATATTATAATATCATCACGCTAAGAATTTTCGCAATTCTTTATCTTATGACAAACGTTGCTTTGCTCTTTTATATAAAATATAGTTTACCACCTATTCTTTAAACTAACTATTTTTATAATTCTTATACGTGTAAATTCATAAAAATCTGTCAAGCCGTTTCGGAGCAGTTTAGTTACAAATTACACAGATTAATAATTTGTTAACATGTGATATAGATCACACGATTCCAAACGCCTAGCGTATGACCCCTTAATGTATTTGCACCTTGCTCATGTAATTCAATATACAACATCTCAATAATTATTATTTAATTAATGTCCTATTTATTTTTTGTGAGTTATTCCCTATTAATTCTTTTCAGTTATTGGTGCTAGTATATGAGCATATAAGACAAAATATGTAGAAATATTTCATCCTGTAGGTAATGATACGGTCTACTTTAATCTATCAATACAATTTACTGATTGATTTCTTAATTAAAATATAGTGATTCGATTTAAAGTCACAAAATATAATGGCTTATTTAATATAAAGGTCCGGTCCGCCCCGGCTTCGCCCGTGGTACATGTTTACGTTTTCTCTACATAAGAACCATCCTCGTACTTCAAGGAATATAATAAAAAAAGAATTATCGAAATCGGTTCAGCCGTTCTCGAGTTATGCGCTTACCAACACATTTTGCGATTCATTTTTATATACATAAGATATACCTAATAATTGAAACTAGAAAAGACCTATTAATTTCTGTATAAGATGCTGTAGTAAATCTTATAGTGTCTATTCGATTCACATCTGTCGACACCTTATGCCTCAATTAATATTCATGAAATTGTACAAAGGCAAAGGATTTGGTTAACTTAGAAACGTGGAATAAGAAATATTCAAGATTTAGCGAAAACTTACAAGAGAGAATAAAAAAAATAGTTTTATATACATTAAGCTATTTTTAAATTATTTTATGTTGTGAAATGGTAGGTATATTATTTAACATACAGTTCACGGCTTTGCTCGAATGATAAGCAAATAATGCAAAACATATTTTAGTCTAATCAGTTTAGTAGATTTTGCATGATATACAACAAACAAAAAAAAAATATTCACTTATAATACCACAAGAGCTTCAAAATTATCGGGTATTTTCCGATAGGTTCGTTGCAAACAAATGAAGGAGTCAAGTTTTTAGTCAAGGTTAAAAAATCCTGATTTTTCCTGAAAAACTTGACGACTTTATTTGTTTGCAGGGAACCTTGATGGAAATGCCAGATAATTTTGAAGCTCGTGTGGTATTCGGGAGATTATTTTTCCGTCCCAAATGTCTGCCAATAATTTCACAATTGAATTGAACCTGTCAGTTTGACGTCAACGATCAGAGAAAATTTTCAAAAAATTATCAGTATAATAACCATGTAGGTTGTAACACGTGACGTCGAATGGTGCAATTCTATTGGTCGATATTTGGGTCGGAAAAATAATCTAGCCTAATCGATGAAAAGTTTTAAATCTAGAATCTATAAATTCTAAATAATCTCATCGTTCT
Source organism: Colias eurytheme (assembly GCA_907164685.1). NCBI lineage: Eukaryota > Metazoa > Arthropoda > Insecta > Lepidoptera > Pieridae > Colias > Colias eurytheme. The sequence continues at coordinate 26,406 of CAJQZN010039754.1, forward strand.
TCGGCAAAAAATTTAAGCTTTATTTAAGCGCATTGCCCACACAGTTCGAGCAAATAATCTGAGAAAGCTATTCAATTAAATATTTGTATGTTTGTCGCTCAATCACACACAAACGGGTGAACACATAAATATCTCGGTTCAAATCTCAGCGAGGACTACCAAGAACGAGCTATTACGCATACTTCAGAATAACTGTTAATGTTCATAATTCTTGTTAAATTACTCGCACAGTAGATCTTAATTTCGCTAAATAATATTATCTTTGGCCCATCTCAGAACTCTTATAAGTACGTATAATAATTGGGAAGGAGGGGGTTCGTTAGCAAGCCCTAATGCCAGCAGACATTAATCATTCCTTTCATAAAGAGTGGGGTTCTGTAGATAAATAAGTGTAGTATGTGTTTTCTTAGGGTACCCTTCTTGAGACGTTGTTCGATTAGTGTGGATACGACTGTGAAAATATTAAGTCGATTATTTTTTATGTTAAGCTTCTATTCATAATCAATAAAAAAGCTTACATTTATTGGTTCATGTAGGCCTGTTCAAATTTCCCTGCAAGCAGTTACTGAGATGAAAAAAGTCCTCAAGTATGAAATGTGAAATAATAAATCTCTGTATAGTTTTTAACGCATGAGCGTGACGTAAAATCCTGGGTTCGATACCATACTTCGATACATCAGTCATTGCGTCTGCTCGTTTGCCTTCCTGTTATATAAAAAAGGTGCAAACCAATAAAATAAACAGTTTCGATCTTCGTCCTTCCATCGTCTTGCTCAGTAGGTACTTCGTTTCGTTTCATAAACTGTATTTATTACAGTGTTTAATACTGTACTCCTAACCAGGCATGTTAAGGATATGAAGTTTCGGATACGGATTGGATACGGATATAGGAATGATTATTATACTGGATACGGATATGAAATTATTTCGGATTATCCGTTAGTTTCAGATAATTTCGGTTACGGATATTAAAATTTTAAGGAATTTCAAAAGTAAAATACAAAGTACTAACACACAAAATATCTATAAAAAAATCAGATGGAAATATCAACAATTATAGAAGTATCAAGTAGGTAGGTACTTAGTAGGTAAATAAAGATTAGTAGGTACATGTCAATTTAGAAAATTCCTCCGTAGCATAGCAATTTAATAATGAACTATATTTGACATCTTATTGGAAGAAATAAAGTTATTTCGTTTCTTATATATATTAATACATATCCACTATTTCCCATCGCAACGAGGCAAGGCAACGCCTGCCACA
>CAJQZN010039756.1:0-12259 GCA_907164685.1 Colias eurytheme
TATGTAGAAGAATGGGCAAGAAACGCCATAGTTGCTCTTTTAAAATCCTGTCAATATTACAATTTAATTTTACTCTATGGATTTTCATCTTCCATGTATTCCTTAACGCTGTTCCGTTCTCGTTCTTCCGTTTGTATCGCGAGTTATACGATCACATAGTGTTGCAGTTCGTTGTTCGTGTTACATGTTAGAGTATACTGTATAGTAGATATTTATGTCAGTAACACAAGCTATACAGGGTGTCCCACTATTGGTATACTAAGCGCGAAGACTTGTAGTTTTGCATACCCTGATCACGTGAAAAAATACTTAAACAACAAAATTACATCAAATTTTTTTGCTAAATTTTTCCTGTAAATCCATGTTTTCTTCTCTAGCTTCGCGCAGCCGGCATATACCCGCTTCTGTAATGTGAGCATTTTGTCTATGAAAACATAATCTTAAACGATATCTCACGTGTGGGTGGCAAATTTGGGCGTGTTGCTTGTTAAAGGTGTAAACATAGAGTTTTAAGAATTCATCTATCCGAAAAAAAATGCGTCTGGAATTTTATAAGTATTATTTACGTACTCAGCGTATGCAAAACTATAACCTCCTTTGAGCTTTGTATACCAACAGTGGGACATCCTGTATATAGCGGCCCGCTCGTGCAGAGGGAACATGCTCGCTTTTGTATAAGAAATAAATACGAAAAAAATATCATCAATATTGCAACTATTATGCAGCTGATTTTTAATCTAAAATGTCTCATTTAGAAATGGTAAACAAAGAAGTTATGAGAAAAGAAGTTAAAAGGTTTTGTTATTCATATTCTTTGTTTAGAATACAAAACAAAAGGCTTCTATCAAATGACAATAAAAACAAACGGTTTGATAGATAATAAAAACTGAAAAGCTAGCTGAAAGTAGATGATTTCTCTTTCAGACCTATGAATAAAGTTTTCCTAAATATGGTATTTCTATCGAATTATCTAAGAAATCGAAATTAAATTCAAAATCATTTTTTTTAGTTTAGTCATACAAATATACAAACGTCATACAATAAGTTGGGACAATTTGTATCAGCATTATACAAGTTTCGAAAGCCAAAGCAATTTCTTTTGGCAAAAAATTCCCGCCATATTATCCTTTATTGAATTTAAAACTATATTTCTATTATCTAGCTACGTACCAAAATATATAAATAACTAATAGGGGCGTGTTCATCATACATCATTATATCATAAAGGGTCACTAATTATTCTAGAATCCAGGGACACAATACCTTTATTCCTATTATTTTTAAAAACTTGCGTGACTTATTATACATATCGTTGAAACAGAGCAATAAATCTTTTGTTTAAGTCAAAGGCAATTAACTCTAATGACAGACGTACGCAAGGGGTTCTAACTTTTAGTACTAAAATATACGGTTTTATGAACACTTAAGGTGTACTAGAAAGGGTACAATCGATCTTTCCAAAGAAAGTTTGAAGTCTAGACGTTAATGTTTGTAGTTAAGAAGACTTATTACTTCTTATTAATTATCGACATTTCCACTAAAAATAATTTTAACCACATTTTCAGTTTCAATGCACATTTTATTTTGGAACTTGTGGACAGGAAAAGATAACCACATGTCAATATTAAAGTAAAAAATCTTTCCGGCAACTGTAGGTCTACTGATTATTATCTAAATTCTATTTAAAATTGTCTATCTTACTGCGTGTTTATAAAAAAAACAACACGTTACAATGCTGATCAGTTGAACGTAACAACGTCCGATTGTGCTTCTTTGTCGCTCGTTCCGCGCTCTCGCTCGCACTTCAAGCCTTACATGGAACGCCTCAGAGCGAGGTAACGCCGCATGATTCATGTTTTTTCGTGCGTGCAGCCGGCTCTATCGAATTATAAGACGTTGTCACGTCAAAAACCATCCTCCCATACTACATAAATAAATTAAAAACTCACCTATACTCTGGCCAGCTCTCAAAGTAAGTGCTGGTTCAAGTGCTTTTTCATCGCCCGGCTCTGCCCTCGCAGATTCCAAAACGTGTTTCACTAGAGCACCTCGCTCTTGCGAATTTAGTAGTTCTGATGCTGATGTGCCCTACAGAAATTGTGCCAGTCTTTAATTAATATATCATAATTCATACTAGCTGTGCTCCGCGGTTTCACCCGCATGGCTCCGCTTCTGTTCGTCTTAGCGTGATGATATATAGCCTATAGCCTTCCTCGATAAATGAGCTATCCAACACCAAAATAATTTTTCAAATTGGATCAGTAGTTCTTTAGATGCGTTCAAACAAACAAACTTTTCAGCTTTATAATATTAGTATAGATGTCGTATATATAATATTGTAAAAGAAATGTTGAATTGCAATTTATCTAACTTCTTGCATCTATCTTGCTATAGCTTGGAAAGTCGCGTAGAATTATGATCGGTAATATTTGCTTCCAATTTAACGCATTATATTTTTTCATTGGATTATAATTTTACGATTTATGTTTACAATTTCACGATGACATATTATAATGCAAAAGCCAAAAAATAAGAAGCTTTGTAGATACCTATTAACATAATATGGAAGTAATAAATCACAGTAAAATACTAGTTCATAATAAAGTGCTTTCTTTTGTCCCCAGTTCATACTTAATCCCCAATTTCCTTCAAATAACAAATATTTAATATCTTCCATAAAAATATAATTCCATTCCGCTTTATCATAACTTCCAGCATTGCAGCAAAAGGGGACTTTATTAAACATTATTTAAACAAAACTTCAGAGAATTCACCGAGACTCGGTGAAATTCATTTAACTTAAAACGCTCGAGCATTCCCACAGAGCATTCCAGTTTAATTACACAGTGAAAAGTCTCAAAGCAAGTCATACAAATGCTTAGGAAACCTTTGAGCTTTGAACACTGGTTGTTTTATAAAATAATTATTGCTGAACACACGTTTCATTTTAATCGAGTAAATACTGACACCTTTTTAATAAAACATTTAAATATAACGATCTTTAATTATAATTCTTTGAATAATTTTCTCAAAGCGTAAACATTTTTTTAGACGCTGTTTAGCGAAATTGAAAATTATACTTCGATCTTTCTTCTATTTGAACGTTAAACATGAATGATGCACATATTTCTGTAAATTATTGATTTGATTTGATGTCATTATTAAATTCAATGCTATGTTCGAAATCACAGTGCTTTTTGTTCATACACTGCAAATAAATATCCATATCTCGTTTACCAAACGCCAAAACAAACCAATTATTTTGGCATGTCCTTAACCAAAATTACGAAAACAATAAAACGCAAACGCACTATATAAATAATTCGATTCAATTGTATTTCGAGCTAATAATAATAATGTTGAGGAACGCAATAACCATAAACCTAAGAATTTATTAGTTCAAGACTCGCCGAAACATCGCGTGGTTTCGATGAAATATACTGAATTGAGCGGTCTATATTTAGGCATTTTGGTCGAGTACTAGTATGGAGTTTTGCCAGAAATACTGTGCTTTTGAAAGCTTATTTGGTTTTTAAATTTGTAGTATGAATTAAACGGTAGCTTCATATAAAACGATTGATTCAACTTTCAAGTAGGTAGGTACTAGGTATATCTCTGAACAAAAAGATGCCTAATTCTCAAATGCAAATGCAGTCATTATTGCGAAAATTTCAAACTTCACTCTACAGGTCGACTTTTATAAGTTATACCAATTGCCCAACTTTCATGGAACTATTTTATTTTAAGACTTAAGTTATTAAAATATATTTCCTTATATTATTTATGAATTTTTCATCTAAACTATGTGCGATCTTATCGCTATCTAGCGATTACCTCTAGACAACCACATTAACATATTTTAACTTATAATACCTGGAAAGTAAAATACCATCAACACATGATTTATAGGATGACGTATAGGAAACATCTAAATATGATTTATAGTTAAAACACACACACAGACACACAATAAATTTACTATAAAAACACACAAATACCTTATGAAAGCAGTGCATATCGCGTACAGTGAATTCCTTATATCCACCTCCAAATTCCGGCTTTACCAGTTTTGGCAAATGTATCTCTTCAGCAGTTTGCAGGAGCCTGTATAACAAATTTATCGTTTGGCATCATGACAAACTCGGCTTTTACGGTTTTCCGTATGCTTGTAAACATTAATCGTAATAGCGGGTAGTTGTGTATATTAAATTATTCTGGGTAGTTGTATCTAAAGATGATTAGCTCAAATGTTGAACATGTGATTGGAAATCTCTATAACATTTTCTATTGAAATTTCGTAATGTTTCAAATAAGAAATTTAGCGAGATTTCTACACAAAGTTTTATTTATTAGGATTTAAGACGCCGACTACAAATACATCGTAAGTATTTAACAATATTTTTTTTAAACTAAAACTTGATTCTTAGATGTGCCAACTGTAGACAAATACATATTATGTTAATACATAATCACTTCACAAACAATTGTTGCTGTTAATTCTGTGAAATGTGTCTTAGTTTTTCACACTGAAGTAAGAATTAAAAGATATACTGGTTTAAATGATAACAAATTGCTCGCATAAATGTCTAAAGTAAGCTTTAAATCATGATTTTACTCTACACATTAGTCTCATTCCATAGAAAAACAAACAATAGTAAAATTTCACAAGTCGTTCGCCCAATTAGCAAATATTTCAAAATCTTAAGCAACCGAATTTTTTACCTTATTACAATGAGACCCTATCAACAAGTCCACAGTTCAAGCATAAGGGTCTTCAAGGGCCCATCGAGCGAGCGAAGTAATTTTGACCCCTCGAGATTTGACGAGGTAGGTCACGTTCAAGTGAATTACAAAGAAAATATATTTATTTTACGGAATTTAATTTAATTTCATTGTTACTTTATACTTTTTATTTTACTTAAATAATTTGTCGTCATATACATTTTTAAGAGATTATTTCACAGTATATTATTCATACCAATATTTAGTAATTGCATGCTTATTTTAGAGAAAGTTAAAGTTTTAAACATCTCATCCGTCTCGAAGGACCAAATTCATTGTAACTCACTTATAGTTATTTTCCTGTCTATTTTTATGAATAACAAAGATTAAGATTGTACTGGCACCGTTTAATACTAACAATTTCTTTTATCATGCATTAATAATAGCATAAAAATTGAAAATACTTACACATCATCATCAGCAGTAATATAGAAGGCAGAACATTGCGAAGACGCGTGCTGTCGTACGCACACTCGTAATCTTGGTCGACTGCCTCGTAACTTTTGCAATAGCCAGAGAAGCATGCTGTCTGGTAAGCCTGGGGAAAATTTCCTACTATAATAATCTATTTGAAGGTATTGGATTATATTCTAGTGTGAAGACAGACAAATTATTACGTGGCCGTAATTTATTTCTGTGATAAGAATTACTTATCTATTATTTTTTGCTTTTCGGGTTTTCGAAAACTACTTGAAACATGGAAAACATGAAAATCTTTTGTGAAAACATTGCCCATTTAGTACAGACAGTTAAGAACGAGGTGTAATACCGAAACGCGAACTTTTAGCAGTAAGTACTATTGACAAATGGATCGTTGGATGCATGGCTTCGGGCCAAGTAACTTCATAGGAAAAAGTTTCAAGTTCTGTTGCAGAAGTCAGTGAGCTCTATATATGTATTATGTACATATACTACAGCTTCTAAGTTCTAACAATGTTAGAGATAGTGACAGTAGAAAAATCTTTTAATGGAAAATGTATATGGATTCTTGACTTGAACTGGAAAATCATGAATTTTGTAATAGGCTATACATTGGCTTTAAAATTTATTTATTAAACAGTGCTTATTTATCTGTTCGAAATAACAACAGTATATTATTATTAGTCTGTGCTATAAGAATTATAAAGCCGATACTTTTCCCATTTGTAAAAATGCTAATGCATATCTTAATTCTTACAGTTTGTTGGTGTAAATTTTATTCACATAGGGACTATTCATATGTATGATATAAACCTAGTCATGTTAAAGTACAATTCTTCAACTAATATAGAAAATAGACATGATTTAGCCTCAATTTTAAAGGCACAAGGAAGTACCCAGCACGAAATTGCACCAAAGGTTGTTATAGCAACCATTTACCAAATTACCAGTATTACTGCATTGCACTAAAATAAACCCATTATTGCACGCCTCATAAGCGAAGCGTTGAGGTGGGTACTACTGTCACTTCGCGCAAAACATCTGATTTTTCAAACTTAAAATGTCTTTATGTATCATACATTGCACTTGTAAGATAATACATACACACACATATTAAGAAAAAACACTATTTTTAACGTTCATGATATTTTTGATGTCATTTTTGTTATTTAAACTAGTTAAAAAACAGTTTAAAAAAGTTCTGTCTTGGACGTCCGTGTGTCTGTATGTGCGGAGGATTTTCTTGTTAACACGATAGCGACCGAAATACTTTACTAATCGAGTCTTTTTTTTTCTCTTACGCTTGAGTATGCTCAGGAATAGAACCCTTTCATTTTTCAGGGTCTGATTCGATGTGGTTTAATTGTTATTAAATAAACAAAAATAATAATTAATAAATAATTATTAAAAAAAAATTATGAGGCGTGCACTTTTGGATTTTCCAAATTATTTCATATTTTATACGAATTTCTTACTGCTATAGCCTGATCATTTAAATAGGATTATACAGCCTTTATAAAATATTATGGTAATATAATAAAATTGCGAGAGAAATTGTAGGTAAAAGGAAAATTAATATTCTTGTGATATTTTTGGCGCCAAATCACAAAACTTATTGTTTGCGTCGCACAATGAAAAATGTAACTAATCAAAATTAAAACAATCTTTAGTTTTTTCATTTGTATTATAACTGGCAACTAAATTACAGAAAATATTGCATTAGAACAAGAATCTACCAGCAATTTATAAGTATTGAAGTTTGTTCAACAAGACATTTATATCTGTAATGATAGAAATTGGTGTTGCTGGAGCATGGCCAATATTTCCTTAAATGGGCTTGTTCTGTAATTTATGTACTAAATTGCCTTTCAGTAATGAGTTAAATTATTTGTTAATTATTTTCAATACACAGTGATTATGTTGGTAACATGTACAAGGAGATATTATACTTATGTTAAAACTTTTCATAAAAACTTTGATTATGCATGTCTTTTTGCATGCGGTGTTAGCGTAAATAATTATTTCATATTAGTAATTAGTACATAATTTTGCGTTCTTTTTTGTTATTTATGTTTGTGTTGATATAAAAACTATGGGTTGACCTTAAATAAATAAATAAACAATATTTCTGAGCAACCAGTGTTACAATTAAAAACATAACAAGCATATAGCTTTCTTCATGTGTATGTAGTGTATCACTGCCCGCACTTAAAACTATTCATATGTATAAATTACTAGCAGTCCGCCCCGGCTTCGCCCGTGGTACATATTTCGCAATAAAAGGTAGCCTATGTTCTTTCTCGGGGTCTAAAGATTATCTGTGCCAAATTTCATCAAAATCGGTCCAGTAGTTTATGCGTGAAAACCATACATACATACAAACCTTTCCTCTTTATAATATTAGTATAGAAGTATAGATTGGTTGTTCTTTTGCAATAAAACTCAAATAAACTCACATTCTGTATAGCTAAGGGCTTTACAACATCATCCTTTGTCTAATTAGGGGAGAAAATGTTAAGAAATGTTGTAAAGACGGAAAATGAAATTCCTTTTGAGGACAGACAAAATAGCATGCTTCAGCTAGTGTTTACAAATTATGTTGATTTAAAATATGAAATTAAACTTATATTTTGTTGTTACAAATGCTGCAGTGCTAATTATTAAGTTTCTTTCAAATTCTTCTTAGTGCAATGTATACTGAATTGAGGGTAGTTTATAAAACTATTCATCAACTCTTGTAAAACTGAATAAAAAACAATCTGCTTGAATTCAATATTTTCAATAATTCTAAAAATTGTTATATATCTTACCTTTCGGAAAGATCAGGACTACATCAGTTTGTTGTGTTGGTGTGGAATGCAGCAAAAGCCTCCGAGGATGTATCAAATGAGCACCAATTTGACCAGCCATTGGCAGCCGCCGACGAAGCTCCCTTCCAGCTAAATAATATTTAAATTTAAGAATAAACATAATAAATAAACGTATTAAAAAAAAAAACGTAAAAATATGCATGGAATTAAAAAACAATACCAATCGTATTTGCAAAAAATTACTTCACACAACTGTTATACCTGTTACAAAATAATTAAATTACTAAATTCTATTTTAAATATACAAGCTATTAATTAAAAATAAAATAAAACATATACGAACCGCTATCCAATTTGTCCTTCGCAAATTCCGCGAACGACTTATGTTCTCCCGGCGTTGAATGGGAGCTGCTTTCATTTTCTTCCTTATCGCAATTTCCAGATGCCATGATGTCACTTTCCATGCCCAAAATGCAGAATAATGTAACAAACAACACACGCACTAGACCTTCAATGTTCTTACATCATCAATTATAATAGAAAACTAAATCTATTATAGTATATTTCACAGCACTGGCAATATTGCTTGGATTGTTATTTTTTTATTATTCATAAAGGCATTTTTTAAATGTATTTCGTCAAATAATTAAAATTGTTTTGAGTTGTAATTTCGTTTTAAATACAATTGCGTGATAGACACCCATTTGATATTCTCCATTTGACTGCATCTGTCAGAATTCAAAATTGATTTTCGGCCGCCATTTATATAGTTGCCATGCTTTTTAGGCAAGGAAAAAAGTTTCCATTAAATTATATTTATATTATAGTACTACGAAAAGTGTGAAATATATTTATTTAGCTATTACCTTTAAAAAAAACCGCAACTAACATTATTGATGTAAATTGTAAGTAGTTGCAATACTTCAAGGAATATCATGTGGATTCAGGATGGTTCTAATTCTAGAAATTGTACGTACGTACTACGTAGTCAACAGAAGCAAGAATTTAAATGATTTTCTATTTTATTTAGTTCGTATTATCTAAATTTCTTCTTCGAGTTTAATATCAAATTGAGACAATTTGCAGATTTGAGTTGAGCACACCCATATGATTTGCCATTGTCAAATGTCAAAGAAAAGTTGACGTTTGACAATCTTCGTTATGTACTCAAGCGATTCACCCGTTTTCCATTCTTTCATTATTTTGCGCGATAATTAAAGTGATAATGGACGTGTAACTTCACAATTTTATTATTCGGTTTATAATAAGTGTCATACGAAGTTTTTTTAAATAAAAGCTACAATAGAATCAATTATTACTCTACAGAAGTGAAAACGATACACAACTGAAGGTGCGTATTGGTATTTAAATGACCTTTCTTTGTTTGTGCGAAATAAATGTGTAAAATCATTCAACTTTTTAATAAATAATACCCGTATAAATTTAAGTATTAAATACGCTTAGAAACTTTCTTTTTTCGATATTTGGGAATCGTTTTCTGGGTTTTGCGCAGTTTCGGAAATCCATATTATTTAGCCTACTTTCTCGCAAACAGCTGTTACATCGTCATAGCTTTGGTTTACAGCTGAGTTAGCGTCACTTGTTTTTATTTGCTCAACGCACACGTCGGGCGTGCCATGAAGTGAATCGTAATTGTGACAATCGGACACAGTAATGAAGGTCATGGTTTTGCTTACGATATAATATAATTATGGAAAAGTTTCATTCTCATTATTAAATAAGTATAAGAAATTATTAGTAAATTTGTTAAAAAAAATCTATATATAATTATGTGTGATTAAGGAATCAAGATACTTAAACACAAAACCATTTATGATCATTTAATGTGCCATTTATATTTACATATCTATTATAATTATATTTATTCAAGGCAATATTACTTTTTATAATTGTCATAAACAAGTGTCGTTTTATGAAACCTTGCATGTTGTGTTGAAAATATATTCTAATTAATATTTACTTGCATGAATATAAAAAGAACAAGAGTAAAAAGTAAAAGGAAATATCTTTAGGATTGGTATGCATTGGCATTTATGTTTTTTTTTGCTTTAATACTGTTATAACATATAACAGTTATGTCATGGTTAAGTGAAAACATATTGACTATCAATCTAGAAAAAACCAAATACTTAACCTTCTCACTGTATAAGTGTTCACAGCCGAGAGAACTTGAAATAACAGCACATATGTGTGATACATTTAACTATACCCAAAAAAACCATTCGTGCCAGTGTAGAAAATTAGAAAATCAGCCATAAAATACCTAGGTGTGCACTTGGATAACCAATTAACATGGAAGCATCATATTCAAACTCTGGCTTCACGCACTCTGAAACTTATGGTAATATTTAGGAAGCTTCGAGAAATCGCTGACATTGAGATCTTAAAAAAAGTATATTTTGCCATTTGCCAATCAGTATTGGGCTATTGTATTCAGGTGTGGGGCGGAGCTGCAAAAACTCACATGCTCAAAATTGAAAGAGCGCAACAAGCCGTTCTCAAAGTGATGATGGCTAAGCCAATTTTCTACTCAACTTCAACGCTATACAATGAATGTAAACTTCTCTCTGTCAGAAAACTTTTTATATTAGACTGTATTCTAGACACCCATAACCTATCAGCTCGAAATACAAATCTAACGGAAAAAAGACGCAACTATAAATTAATCATCAACTTACCTTTAGTTCATACTGTAGCAGCAAAACGTTGTAAAGCCTATATGGGTCCTTTTCTCTATAACAAAGTTAATAAAATTTTGAAAATCCACAACTTGACGTCTTTTAGCCTTAAATATAAAATCACAAACATGCTACTCACCTTATCATATGTGGAAACTGAAGAATTTATGAAATGAACAGATGATTATATTGTGTAAGAATTGAAATTTAATGAGACTAATGTATTGAAAAGATAATCTGCATAAAGCCCTCATTTCACGCATACTTATCCATTTAAACTCACGCACAATCTTATACCTATAAACTCAACACACACACACACTAACACACACACACACACACAAACTTTAACACACGTTATAATGCTGGCACTATGTCTTATAGAGAGGAAAACGTCGATCGACTATAGCACAGGTCTAGTACCTAGTTTAGTCGATCGTCGTGTCTTTTATTTATTGTGTAACTATTTTATAATGTGTGTATAAATAAACGTTTTTTTCATTTCATTTCATTTCAACATACATAAGGTCATCAGGGTTTTATTATAAAATTTAGAATTGCAAATTTAGCATATATACCATACAGGTTGGACTAAAGTAAAATGGCCGAGATATTCGCCCTCAAAGATTGATGGTTTTCATTAGGTTAGGTTAGGTTTCTTAAAAAAAAAACTACACAGAAAGAGTAAAAAAAAACTTCACTTTGGTCAAAAATTTTCTAAGTCCTTACTTTGCGCCCCCTTTGCTTCAGGCGGACCCTACCATATTTAATATTTCCTAGACATATATGGATACTGCTCACCTATACAATTTTTTATGCCAGACCCTTCAGTCACAATCAACTTCTTATGTGACATATTAATAATATTCACATATTCATTTAAAGGCAGATTTTTCAATCCTTGGTTAATACTTATTCATCGAATAACGTATTAAACTACCATTTCAAAAATGTATTCTTTTCCTGTATTTGACAGTTTACGGGTAACATTTTAATGTTATCGTGTAATACTTTATTGGGTGAATAAGTTTTAACCATGGATTGAAAAATCGACCCTTAAACAATTTGTCATTCTTTGCATTACAGTTTCTCGAAACAGTCAAATCAGTTTGTGATTAATTTTTCATTTTCTTATTAGATTTTAAATCTATATTTAGTATATATGTAATAGTATTTTGTAAGTATATAGTGTAGGAAACAGCCTTATGTAATCAGAAATCAAATTTGATTAGATTGAACAGATTATTGTTGACATAATATTGTGTAGTACTGCTTACAATAAAATGCATTATTTGGTAATTCATAATCTATCAATGAAAAACTTAAATTAGAAATTGAACATTCAGTTAAAGGAAATTAAAAACTACACAGAAATAGGGCCTCAGCATGTTCGAATCACATCATACACCTGATCAATGTTTAGGAAAAGTAAATAGACAGTATCCTCCTAATCTTAATCTTAATACTATTATAAAGGCGAAAGTTTGTATGGATGTATGGATGTATGGATGTTTGTTACTCTTTCACGTAAAAACTACTGAACCGATT